>CM048054.1:15795000-15960000 GCA_026259375.1 Verasper variegatus
AGGAATTCAGGCTCACACCACTTTAAGATATTTAAAGAATTGCAAACTATTTATGATATTACTTTATCAGAGAAACTGTATTTTGCTTAAATGACATATAGCACTGGTTTACGTAGGTCACTTTGTATGTGTTGCTGTTTTTCCAAGACTTTACCAGCATTTTATACAATACTTTGTCTGCTTCATGTCTCGTACCAGGAAATACAGTTTTGGTATTAATGCACAAATTTACATCATGAAGTTCTGTGTTATAATATGAAGATATATTCAATTATCCACACAACACCTGCAAGTGAAGTAAATCAAGATTGTGAGACCGAGATCTAAACCGTTTCAGTGACTACTTCTGCTTTTTGTACTTTCCTTGTACTTTCCTTTGTACTTGTGACTGTTTTAAATACAACTGATTAATAAAGAAAAGTATGTTCAATATAGAAAGTGATGAGGCTTTTTTTTTTTACTTGGAGATGGGGTTGAAAAGAGGATGAAGATATTGTCAAATGCTTTATTTTTTTTAAAGTAAAAAATGTGGGACAAACGATCTGAAAAAGAACGTGGGACAAATAAAATATTACAATGTGATAGTTGAATTAGGTGACTATAGACATAACGTCACAATATATATGACAATTTACAAAATATGTGATGATAAATAGAAATACAGACAAAACAGCATGAAAAAACGTCATAATATGTAAGATTCAACACTAAGAAAACGTGACGATGGATGCAATGTTTGTATAATGAAAATTATTCAATAAAAATGTGACAATAATTGTTCCAATAACAAAATGTGTCAGTAAATTGTGAATAAATAAACATGTGACCAAATATATGATAATGAATCAAGTATGTTCAGTTCTTCATGTATTTTGTAGCTTGTACCTTGAATGTGGCTCAAACTGGGGCTGGGTGGCCTCCAGGGGTCAGCAGCCACTGGTTGAACAGGGTGGAGGACATGTGGCTGTTAGCACTTCAATAAACAAGCGTGTCAACTCCTTTCTTAGTTTATTATCAAGCAGAAAGTGAAGAAACAAACACGTTCTCTCTGACTGCAGAGGACAGAGGGACAGGGGAGGACCAGGGAGGACCAGGGGAGGACAGGGGAGGACAGAGGAGGACAGAGGGAGAGAGGCGTCAGGGAACAGGAAGGAGGTTGACGTGTTTCCGCAGCTCACACCGGGGAAAGTTGTTTCCTGAAGCGGACACAGTTCGGACCTTTTCCACGCTAAAGTCCCGCTGTTCGTCCAGAAACCATCGCAATGTCCGGGGCAGCTGTGTGGGACCGTCGGTTCGTCCGTGTCTAACCTGTCGGCGGGTGAATGGAGGAGCTGTCAGCGGAGACGATGAACACCGGGGACTCAGGTGATAAACACAAGCCACGTTAACCTGGGTTTTAAATGAGCTGAACTTCCATTAAACATTAACTTTACTTCACTTGAGGCCCGTGGACCGAACCACCTGTTAGCTTCGTTTACCATAGAGATGAACGGGCGCTGCTAGCCGCAAGCTAACACTTAAACCCATGTAATCCTCCACAGAGAGACTTTTAATATTGTCAAGATATTGATCTTATCGCGAGAGTTCGATTTCTTCAAATACAAATATCACAAGTTTACTGCGTTACTGAAACTGTACTGTAATTATATCTGAAGCAGTGCTGGATAAAGTATACACTGTACTTGTGTACAGATACTGCAGTAAAGCAGTACTGTATGGGTTGTTAAAGTTTGAGCTCTATCAACAGTTTTATATCTGTGACAATACACAAAATATGTGATCACAAGTAAAATATGTCACAACAAATGAAATACTTGACACTTAACAAATTGTATAAATTGTGTTCACAGCCCTATGTTGAAGTAGAAATACTATTTGTGTAATATTTGATGGTATACAAAACATGTGACAATAAATGCAGCAGGTGATTATACTTTTCTTTTTACAATAAATAAAATATGTGACAATAAACAAAATGCACATTTTTAATTGTTAAAGTTGAGATAATTTTATATAATGTAGATCTGCAATAACATGGATTCGTTGATATGTTGACACTTTGTCATGTAGAGTAAGAATGTCGTCAGGGGCTGTCATCCATTGTTTCTTTGGGTTGAAATGCAGATTATTACACAGTCAGACCACGATGACACAAATGTGCTTTGTTGCATTGCAAAGATAAAATAATGCCAAAATACATAACGTAATAACATAAGAATATGTTTGTCATTTCCCCAGAGGCGGGCCTACAGGCCCAGCTAGCCGAGTCCCGAGCTCAGGCCGAACACTGGCAGGGAGTGGCGACGATCTGCGAGCTGAGCAAACAGGAGGAACTGGCAGAGCTGCAGAAACAATGTGATCAAGAGATCCAGTCGCTGCAGGAGGCTCTCAGAGGTCAGAGTGTGTTTGGCTGATAAAAGAAACGATAGAGAAACGTTAGCTTGACTATTTGAATTTGGAGTCAATGTATGTCAATCCAACACTTCTACTCCTACTACACTTTGTGATGAATGGTGTCATCATCATCCTGTTGTATTTGCAGAGACAGCAGCGCAGTATGAGGCCAGGATAGCAGTTCTCCAGTCTCAGCCTGTGGAGTGGAGGAGAGCCAGTGGACAGAACATGGTCAGTGTTGAACTTTCTTTCACTTTATTAACTTGTGTTCCAGGACTCAATCCCACCAATTTGTGTTTCTCCCCCTGTTAGATGAGTGGAAGGAGAGGCAGGATGGACGCTGAAGTCTCCAGTAACGAATCTTCGACATCGAACACCAGCAGGATGACAGAGGCTGAGGCGATGGCATCGATAGAGAGGACTCGCGGCCAGCCGGGAGAGCTTGAAGCCGCGGCGGACGGTGAAGGGGCTCAGCTTACTGCAGAGGGTTATTTTTCACTGCGGCACTGCGACTCGGCCTCGTTGTCCTCCTTCTCCTTAGACACGCCCTCCCTGCCCAGGAAACTCCACTCTCAGGAAGACACGGACTCACTGGTGTCCACAGGAACTTTGGTGCCCGAAGCCATTTACCTGCCGCCTGCTGGACACCGACTGGTCACACACGGCGACTGGGATGCACTCAATGCTCAGGTATACTGACACAAACGCTCATTTCAGGAGTATAGTTTCAAGCTGCTGAAGTTTGTCTTTGAATGAAGAACATTCTTGATCTTTGACTCCTCATGTGTGCTTCAACATCCAGACTTTTCATAGTTTTCTGTATATATTTTTATTCATGATCTTGAATGTAGCAATTGAGAATTGTCACTTTCAGCTTCGAGTCCTTCAGGTGTGAAGAGGGTGTGGTGTGTTTGGCAGGTTTCAGAGCTGCGAGGGGAGGTGAGCCAGCTGGAGGCGGAGAAGGAGGAGCTGGAGAGAGAACTGGACACGCAGACCAACCACACACACAAACAGGTGGGGGAAAAAGCTCCTAGCGTAGTGAACACACACACACTATAATGATAGCTGTTGTGTCAAGATCTCATGACAGCGAAATGGAAAGGACACGCACAGGCTCATACACATGTGTTTTTGTCCAGGTGACAATGCTCCAGTCTCAGGTGCAGACATCAGAGGCCCTCCTCCAGGATTTGCAGAAATCTTTTAGCCAATCACAGAATGCGGTCCAGAGCCGGCTGGTGAGTGACATCATGTTGATCACTTGGTTCCAATGGAGCAGGTGTTGAAAGGATCATTCTCTCCTGCAGGCGGAGTTGTCTTTTTCTCAGAGGAAGATGTGCAACGAGCTGTCCAGACTGAAAGGAGACGAGGTTGAGGATGAGGTGGCAGACCCTTCACTCCAAGCAACACTACAGGTACCATCACTGGTTTACTGGTTTTACTTTCCCTGTATATCTGCAGCAAAGAAAAAAACTTCACTTACTATTAATTTTGTACCTTTTATGAAGTCTCATTATTGTAATTTTACTTTGTAATCAAGTTGCCAATGACCTGATTTTGAATTATTTTGACGTCTGTTTATTTTTGTTCCGGTTTCTTTAATTTGATTTCATGGTTTTATAGCCGACAGTTTCTTCATGTGTCTCCTACTCATATGTGTTCACTGTGGAACTCGCCTGCAGGGGGCGCACTGTGAGGAGCGTCTTCGCATTGAGATAGTGAACTTGAGGGAGCAGCTGGACACTCGAGCAGAGGAGAACGGTCTGTGGATCATCACATCCTTTTTTAAGCAGTTCTCCTGCACTGACTGTCTGTTTCGACTGTGACACATGTTTTATTCTGCTTTTTCTCACGTCCTCTCTGCTGCCACCTGCATCTTCTGTCATCAGAGGTTTTAGAAGGTGAGTGAGCAACTCCTGCTTTATTATTAGTGAATTGTATAATGTAGAATTCTTGTGATTGTTGTATCTCATGCAGACTTACCTGGAGTTTTCTTTTTAATAAGCACATCGTTGTAAACAGGTCGAAGGGCCTCCATGATTTCCTAACTTGATGCAGACCTGTGTGTGATTGTGTGTGTGCAGTGCAGCTGTCCAGTCTGAAGACGGAGACAGAGAGGATTCAGGCTCAGAGGGACCAGCTGCAGGCTGAACTGGCGGCCTGCCGCAATGAACTGGACGCCCTACGGGTGGCGCTCTCTCATGTACAGAGCACCAACAAGGCTCTCGGCAAAGATAAAGTAAATCCAAGTGTTGATGCTGTCTATGTGCCTCAGTGAATCTTATCCTCTGATTAGCAGTCTGTACTTTAATATGTAGATAATAAAAGATAAATACTTAATGCTTAAATGAGACACTCTAATTTAACTCTACATTGTTGAATAGTATAAATGGTTCATGCTTGAGTGTCTTTTAAATACAACTAATAGGATCATAATATCTGGAGATTCTGAACTTCAATATGGTTTGATCTCTGTGTCAGGCGGCTCTGCACCAACAGTGTCTGGAGCTGCGAAGTCAAGCGATCAGCCTGCGCTCACAGGTCGACACCATCCAGACTGTGCAGAGGGACTTTGTCCAGCTCTCCCAGTCGCTGCAGGTAGGAACAGTGGGGATCAGAGTCCTTCATCGGCTCGGGAACCTGCAGTAAAAGAGTTGTGTAATGGTTCTCGGGTATTAGCACTGATAAAAATGAACTAAACTAAAGTACTGACAACAACTATCATTAGCTTTAGGAATCTGCGGAGCTACTCCACATTAATGACCAAATGTTAACTTACTCCCCCCCACCCCTGTCTCTTCCTTCAGGTGAAGCTTGAGGTAATTCGACAGGCGGAGAGTCTGGAACAAGTCAAGGAAATCCTGGAAGAGGGCGTCAGTGAAGCCGGCTCCTCGCCTGCAGACGCCTCGTGAGTTTGTCTGAAAGACACACTGGAACCACTGGAACCAAAGACCACGGACCAAGATGAAGTATCTCTACAGTGACCAATAATATTCAACTAACCACAGCCACATGAAACAGACAGTGTGGTAGAGTGGGCGCTGGAGTCATCCCAGCCGCTGCTGCTGCTGCTGCTGCTGCTGCTGCTGCTGCTGCTGCTGCTGTTAGCACAGTGTTATGACACTGGAGATTCTCCTGAACAGAGACATGATGTTTCTTTTTTGTTTCAGACACAATGGTTTTGTGTCAGTGACTCAAACTGTTGCTTAGTGACCAAAGTGATCTGTGATGAATTCTGCAGTGACGCTGTTCATTTATCTCACACGCTCTATTTTTCCCCTACAACTAGTGACATGTTTCTTTCTGTACTAAAACACATGTAAATATTCTCTGTTTATAAAACTGACTTCAGCTAAACACTCAACAGTTCAACACTGAACTTACTAATATGCAAACAACACAAATATTTTCACATGCAAACAACTTTTTCTTTGGACCTCTACAATTACATTTATCAAATAATAAATTCAAAATATACTCTTATCTAAGTTAACTGCATTTCAGATATGATTTTTTTTTAAATATCTATGAGTTTGTTGTCTTTTAAGCTTAGTATTGTTATATATTTCAGTTCTGTATTACAGCCACATCATTTATCATTTAGACTTCAAACTGAGAATGAGGAAAATATGTAAAAATCAAATAAGAAATGTGAATGTTAACATTGCCATTTTTTTTATTAATACTGAAAACTAACGACAGGTATCCACTGCACACAGGGTCATCTAATTTAGAAACAGGATTATTGGAAGACTAATATGCATATTTGTTCAAATGGATATTTTAATAAACTAGGATTGATTATACAGCGTATTTGAATAATTTCCATTTAATCTATTCATAAAATCTTGCATGCCCTTGATTTATTTATTTATTTTTTTAATATAGCCTCAAAACCTCATACATGGAGTCAGAGGCTGAAACGGGTTTAAAAAACCCTGAAGCTTGGATTAAAGAAAATGTTAACTTCATATACAGATAATGTAGTTTAGTGCAAAAACTGCAACAACAGTCAGAAAACAGGCGACATGAATATATTTACAGATATTCAGCGGTGTATTAACAAGCTACAGAGGAGCTTTTGTTGAAGCGGGGCAGAAAACACTCGGCAACAAAGTAGAACACAAAGACGCTTTCTTCATACAGATGTTGAACGCTCGAGCCTCACAGCTGCAGAATTTCTTTTTGAACTCTGATGACTCCGGTTTTCAGTCCCAGCACGTCCACGCAATGTTGTTCACCACATTAATGTCATCAGATTATAATCAACAGCAAACAGCAAATTACATCCGTCCAAACCCGAACAGGAAACATCCAAGTTTGACACTTTCTTTAATACATATCTTTATTCTTTAAGAATAGAATCAACACAGAATAGTTTTAATAAGTTTAACCTATATATTAATTTCAGTACATACACAGAAAAAAAAAATATCTTGCAGCTTTTTTTTTTTTTTTGGTGTATTTTTCAGATGGCTTATGTGTTTTCTGCTGTATTCAATGCCGCTCGATGTTTTCATCACATCAGGCGACTGTCGGCAGTTTCGCTGGCAGTGGGAGCGCTCGGCCTTTTCTCTCCATCCTCTGTGTCTCTGTGATCTCTCTCTCTCTTTCTCTCTCTCTCTCTCGCTCTGCTTCAGACACTATCTGATGAACTTTGCCTCTAGACTTTCCCTGGGGGAGAAAACAAAGGCGTTGTCATTTGTGGGGTGACGGCAGTGGGCTGCGGCTGAGTGAGCTCCATTGGTTGAAAGTGAATTGCAAAATAAGTTGGACATTTTGGACGTGTACGCCAAAGAGTTAAATGAGCTGCCTGCCCGGGAAGCTTGTTAGCTGTGGTCAGCGCAACCAAAAAGGACAACGAAATCCATCCAGTAGCATCTCTACAATAAACTGACAGATTCTACACTACTTTGTTTAAGCAGTATAGTGCCGTAAGTGTAGAAAGTAAAATATGCTCTTTTAAAAAGGGTTTGTGTGCAGGACTATTTTTCTATCTTCACTGGAACTAGCAACTTTCTGTCTCCGCCGGTTGCCTGGCAACTGCTGAGAGCCAAGATATGATGGTCCTTTTTTAAGGAGAAAAGGAAAAGGGACACATCTGACAGGCACAAAGTGATTTACTGACGTTTAACCACGAGCCGCTATCCAGGGATTTTCCTCACATTCTTTAACATTCGCGAAATTGGGTGTTTTGCAAAAAACGGAAACATTCAAGGGACTGATATGATTCTCTCCAATATGGTTCAGATCCAAATAAAAATCTGGATCTAGTGATTTTAAATATGTTTTCATAAGAGGACTGTTGGGCCTTGGTGGAGGTTTACGCTCTATTGAGTGTGATTCTAGTTGGGCGGTGGGATTGGTTGTGGTTCAAGCCTTGAATTCGTGTATAGATATGAGTGATATCAATATTCTCATATAATAATAATAAGCAGGGAAGCAAAAATTATAAGTATGCAAACTTAAATCTCTACCCCTCTTTGAGGAAATATCAAACATTTGAAGCAAGGTCTTATGTGAGCAATGATAAAGATTTTAAAATATTAGAAACACTGCCTAGATGTTTTTTATAATCACAAAAGCAATCGAGCACACAAAGTCTGTTTCAAGAAATAATACAATGTTTTACGGTGTTAGCAAAATGCACATGTAGCTTGTCTGCAGCAAATGCGAAGTGAAAGCAGAAGGCAAAACACGTGCTGACTGGCCTTCCTCTATTCTACAAACCACTTTAAGCAAAAAAGATAAAGAAGCATTTTCAAGCTTCCAATGATAAAAGCTGACTCTACAGATTACACCGACACCGAGAGCAAATATTGGATTTCTACTGGCAGCTCGTGAAAGTCATCGGAACGAATCACAGCTACACACACAGTCTAAGATTAGTTGAGAGAGATTACAAAGACAAATAAAACACAAAAGGTAAAAAGACAAACATGACGGACAACAGCGTTTCTCTGACAGAATGACATAAACATGTATAATTCCCAGCGTGAGACCTGTAGGCCGTGCACATGCAGAGTGCGGAAGCCTGTAGCTTGTGTCAGGGGAATACCTTGTGTGGTTACAGGGGTATGGAGGAGGGGGAAACGGGTTTAGGCTGGATTGTCAGAGAGGGAAAAGTGAGAAAAGAGCATCCAAGGAGAAGAATATTAAATATATGAGAAACAGAAGTTAAAGGATAAGAAGGTGGGAGAAAGTTGTCAAGTAGCAGGAATAAGAAAACAGGAGGGAGAAATTAAAACAATCAAATTGGGAGGTAAGAAGGAGGATAAAGCCATGTTGACATTTTAAATATTCATTTCAAGTCCAGTAACCAGAGGCTCTGGTGCACATCATCGCCACCTCGCAGAATACTGGTATAAATGAATGAATTCTCTTCTATCAGTACAAAAAGCATCATTACTCCCAAATATGAAATCATTTTGGTTTGAATGGATATTCTCGTGCGCTCAGCTTACCCTCCAGATATGTGCGAGCCACAAACTTGAGGAGCTCGTCGATGAGGATGACCGGGAAGGAGAGCTTCAGCACCATCAGCCACTGCTCCACGTTCAAGTGAGTGAGCTTGAAGATCATCTGTGGACGAGAGCAGCGCCGGGTTCATACTGACGAAAACAAACTTTACGCTCAGGTTTATTCAGAAATCATGTCACGGTGAAGGGGCGATGGAAAATTGAATGAATAGATTTAAAGAAGATATCAAGTAGATCTGTGTGTGCAGTTGTAAATTAAAAATCTGGATCCAGTGAATTGAAATGTGTTTTCATGAAACTGAGTGACACTCTAGTTGCTGATTTAACAGCATTTGCACATATGTTGTTTAAACAGTAATTTCAGTGTGTGAACTCAATTTTAAAATGTGTTGCTTTTACACTGTATTGTCCTCCAGAGAGCAGTAAGTGATATAATGATCTCCACTTAACCCTGATCATCACTGCCTCACTCTTGAAGTCTTGATTTATAACTTTTTTGTAACTTAAAAACTTGATTTAATCATTTGGAATCAACAGAGTGGTGCTTCAGCAGTGAGACACGGAGGCCGTGTGTATGAGGGAAGAGTGGAGGGGGGAGATGGGTGTGGTGCAGGAGGCCAGACTCACGGGCAGGGGGTCGACGTAGATGATCATGAAGTGAAGGGACATGGAGAGGGTCATGGCACCCACCAGCCAGCAGTTGCTCCAGGGGGGCATGCGCACCAGGGACTGGTTCTCAGACAAGCTGGGGGAGGGAGGAAGGTTGGATGGGGGAGGCGGAGGGGTACGTTAATGCATGTGTGTTGAGGTGAATGCGTGAAAATATACATGTGAAGAATAAGAATCAACTGGAGATCTGGGCTGAAGGAAGAGGTCGTCACATTCAGAAGAAACGTCTCAGCACAGTTACAGTGTAAACAAACAAACCAGAGTCATGCCAGTTTCACGACAAATATCACTGTGTAAAATTCAGCACGAAAAGTATTATTTATTCAAAAGTATGTAAATGTGATTATGTATTGTACTTAAAATATCACAAACAACTCAACTCAAACGATCCAGAAAAAAAATGGCCCCTGAGACTGTTATTATTACAGAGGTTTTAAGATGTAAGCAGCCTTTTAATACTTGAATCAATAGCTGACAAATATGTTTAGAATTTAAAGTGCAATACTAGCCCCTGAACTGTAATGGAAGAGAAGTAGAATGTAATATGAAAGTAAGAGTACTTCAAATTTGGGCTTGAATACAGTAATTGCTTACATGTACTTGGTCATTTTACAGAACATCTGTAAATATTTATTTTCCATTCACAGTGCTCAGATGGAAGAACCCCACGATGCCCTTTGAGTGTTGTCAGACCTGTTCAGGGCGTTGCACATCTCGATGGTGACCAGCACGGACAGAGCCATGGTCATCGGAGGAGAAGACTCAAACACATCACAGCGGATCCCGTCAAAGTCCTCGTTGTCCTCGCTGCACTGCATGAAGTGCGACTGACGACAGAGACACAGGCGCGCATCCTTCAAAGTCTGACACCGTCTCTCAGAAGCTAAGAACCCTCAATGTTTGTACAGAGGTTCTGTAGGTTCAGTCTTTTGTGAAGTTACAGGTGTTTACTTGGTCCCACAGATGCACAGGGTTAAATACTCACCAGTTGGTGGAAGGAGACCATTGGGCCTTCGTCGCAGTACAGGAACCACCAGACAGCTGCTGCAACGGTCGCAGCTCCGACGTAACCTGAATGACACGTTATCAAGTCTTGAATCTAAAACTTAGAATGGATGAGACCAAATGAAACGAGAGTGAAGGAGAGAGAGTTACCTCCAATGGCCATATATCTAAAGAAGAGCCAGCCTGAGATGAGGGGCTCCTTGGGGGAGCGGGGGGCTTTGCCCATGATGTCCAGGTCAGGGGGGTTGAAGCCCAGGGCGGTGGCGGGCAGACCATCAGTCACAAGGTTGACCCACAGCAGCTGGACGGGGATCAGAGCCTCAGGGCAGACCCAGGGCGGCCGTCAAGAAGATACTGAAGCGGAGGCCAAAATGTTTTTTCTTAGCTTTTGACTTAGTTCCTCTTTTTGTCTCATGCAAAGACGGGAAAAGTCGTATCCTTTCACTCACCAGACGACCTCGCCTACGTTGGATGAGATGAGGTAGCGGATGAACTGCTTCATGTTGTTGTAAATGGCTCTGCCCTCCTCAACAGCGGACACAATGGAAGAGAAGTTGTCGTCAGCCAGGACCATCTCAGAGGCAGACTTGGCAACGGCAGTGCCAGAGCCCATGGCGATGCCAATCTCCGCTTTCTTCAAAGCGGGGGCATCATTCACTCCGTCACCGGTCTGAGTGAAGGGCAGAGGGAACATGGAGGAGAGGAGTGAAGCGTTAGCCTGAGAAGAGAAGAAGTATTCACCTTTTTCAACACAAGGAAATCTCTGTTTTTCTTCTCACCATGGCTGTGATCTCATCAAAGCCTTGCAGGAACTCAACGATCTTAGACTTGTGGGACGGTTCTACTCTGGCGAAGCAGCAGGCCTCTCGAACTGCCTTCTTCTGATCGAACAGAGTGAGGTCATCAAACTCACGACCGGTGAAGGCCTTGCCTGTGACATCCTGATCCTCAGTGAAGATGCCGATTCGACGGCAGATGGCCACCGCTGTGCCCTTGTTGTCACCTACGGAGGCGTGGAAACAAATTAGGAATCAGTTTTTTCTTCACGCGTAAATTCATTTAGAAGCACAGAGCATCATGCATAAACTGACCAGTGATCATAATGACACGGATACCAGCCGCCCTGCACAGCTCGATGGAGCCCATGACCTCCTTGCGAGGAGGGTCGAGCATGCCCACGCAGCCCACGAAGGTCAAATCAGTCTGGGTGTATTAAGAAAGCAAAAAGTTGAGTGTCCTTTGGAGCCACTCACAACGAGGAGAACGAACGAATGAAGAATCAATATAACATTGTTTCTGAGATGTACTGTGCGGAGCAGTAGGGAGTCACTGCCTCATCTCTGTAGAGCCTCATGACCCTAATGTCCCTTCATCTGTCCTCCGTCACCCACCTCGTAGTCTGCAAACTTGGTCGCATCCTCCAGGTTCATGTCTTCCTTCCTCACAGGAGAGTCGCAGGTGGCAAGTGCCAAGCAGCGGAGGGTGTCGCGCCCCGTGCCCCACTCCTTGATGATGGACAGGATGTTGTCTTTGACCGGCGCAGTCAGGGGTACGCGTGTGGTGCCCACTCGGACGTAGGAGCAGCGATCGATGACACCCTCTGGAGCACCCTAATGTCACAGTGATGACAACCATTTGCATTTGGCTCCTGTATTTTGCCGTGATTTGTTTTTCATAAAATCTAGAATCCACACACTCACTTTGACGAACATCTTGTTTCCCACGGGGGCTTTGGCGGACTTGGCGGGAGAGCAGTAGACTGACATGGACTTCCTGTCTCTGGAGAACTCCAGGGTGAACTCCTTCCTCATCAGCTGCTTGATCACCTATAAGAAAATCAAGGAAAAGCCGGTGAACTGCATGAAAATGTTAAAAAATCAAGGTTGTGTCTAGCTTGCTGGATGTATTAGCATGAACCTTGGTGGATGGATGTGGATCAAGAAAGAATGTTTGTGTGAATCAGTTGTTTTTTTCCCACTTTTGACGTTTTCACCAAGGAGTTATTTATGGATCTAGATGGAACAAAATCAGGCATAATTAGGGGACTGATTTTTACAAGCGTGTGAAACGTGGTGTGACTTGATTAAAAATAGGGGGGCTGTTGGGACTGTTGGGCCTCAGCGGACTTTGCAGCTCTGAGTTCTATTCTGGTTCACTGTGGGTTTATAACTTTGAATGATGCCTTTTACCTGCAAGCAGCCATTTGATCCATTGTTCATACTAAAATATTGATAGTCATCTCTTTTTTGAATAGACATGTCCTCTCAAAGTTGGATCTTTTGTGGACTTACACTGCAGCACGCGTCGGCCCTCTCCACCTTAGACAAGCTACGGACTTCAGTGTTGAACACATTCATCTTCTCAACCAAGCAGCTCAGGGCTGTTTCGGTGGCTTCGCCCACTTTCTCATAAATACCCTTGGACTGCATCGTGGGCCGGGAGAGAAAGAAGGAGAGTGAGGACATTTTAAACTGGTTTTACATGCAGGGATTAATGTCAGACACACTAACTGTCCCTGTCTGCAGACCTCGTTGTAGTCCAGAGAAGAATCGTTGCACAGAGCGCAGATGGTGGCCAGCTCCACCAGTCCGTCGTACTGCCCACACTTCACAAACGAACCGTTCTTTGTGCTATTAGAAAATGACAAAAACATGTTTTCAAGATGTTGTTCTTCAAGGTTGTGTTATTGTTTAATGTGTTTCACTTACACTTCTCCTTCAGGTGTGTACTTTGAGCCAGAGATGTCGAACTGACCGAGGGAAATGCTGTCACCCTCCACTTTGTCAATGATGAACATCTGCACGGAAACACGACACATCACATCTGCTCTATATTCAGTGTTCTCTGATTCATAAATGATTAAGTATATTTGTGCATGTGTGAATGTGACGCCCATGAATCTGAACCCACCTTGGTTACACACATCTGGTTGGTGGTGAGCGTGCCAGTCTTGTCGGAGCAGATGACTGAGGTGCAACCCAGGGTCTCCACCGAGGGCAGGCTTCTGACGATGGCGTTCTTCTTTGCCATACGGCGTGTTCCCAGAGCCAGGCAGGTGGTGATGACGGCGGGCAGGCCTGACGGACACGTGGATGAAGCGCAGGGCAAAATGTTATGGGGGTGTTCTCAAAAAAAGATAAACAGGTGAAAAGAAAGAACGCTCATGCCTGGTCAAAACCACCTGGACTTTAGGGACGCTGGCATTTGGCAGCCTGACAATAGCGGTGGTCCCAACACAGTCCTTAACACATTGGTTGGAGCACACCCAAACTACTTTGTTCTCCAGAGGGATTTGTGTGGGAGGGGGACGCCCACAGTCGGGTCTGTGTTTAGATTCTTGGCAAAAATCAAACTCCAACAACCGTGTGGAGAAGGGCTGGAGATCGTCCAACTTGGTGACATTATAGCGGCTCCGGTGTTTGCAGATGATGTTGTTGTTTTGGCATCATTAGGACCGTTGGCACAGGTTTCAGGTGACTGCATTGTGACAGGGTCGAGTGGGAGCAACAACCAATCTGAGACTGGTTTGGTTACAGAAAATGTGATCAACCCTAATAATTCAGGTGAAAAGGCTCTTGTGTGTACTGGACAGCAAAATATATGTATTTATATATAAATATACATATATATTTTGGTTTGTGGTTGATGGCTTTCAAGAGACAACAAAGTGCAACAGTGATTGACAGAGAGCGACAGTGAATTAGATGCTGTTTCTTAGCTTTTGCACATTTTCCGTCCTTGCCTCACCTGCCACTTATACCATTATAATTAATAAACAGATAAATACAATCAAGGGGTCTTTACTTAATTGTACTCATCTCAGTCTCCGGATTCAAAACATAGGCGAACAAAATAATGAATAAGATCAACAAACTGTCCCTCATTTGGTTTTTAAGGCCCTGGGAGCTGCAGAGTCATGTAGACAAGCTGCACAATGTGAATCTTAGATATGATAATCCTCTTGGTTTACCTTCAGGAATGGCAGCCACAGCCAGAGCCACGGCAATCTTGAAATAGTAGATAGCGCCGCGAAACCAGGAGCCTCCATGGACGGGGTCATTGAAATGGCCAATGTTGATTATCCACACGGCCACACAAATGAGGGAGATGACCTGGAGGACAGGCAGTCGGAGGGGACGTCTGAGATATTAGTCGGATTTCGGGTTTTTCAACATGTTCGCAGTCTGAATATCACCCACCTTAGAGAGCTGCTCCCCGAACTCGTCCAGTTTCTGCTGCAGAGGAGTCTTCTCCTGCTCGGTGGCGGCCATCTGGTCACGGATCTTACCGATCTCAGTGGACACGCCAGTTGCCACGGCGATACCAGTGGCCCTTCCAGCAGCGATATTGGTGCCCTGGACAGAGTTTAAAAAAGGGTAGGAACCAATCAGTGGGTTGGTTTGTCTGAAATACCTCAGCATTCATGGTTCCAACAGGATGTATCCTGTTAGTCACCTTCTAACTTTCCCTCTTAATAAAATTAAGGATTGGATGGATCATCATGACAGTTGTTTCTCATTCATGATGAACCGTAACAACTATGTTGATCCTCTAACTTTTCATTTAGCACCCTGATCAGGTCAAAAGTTTAAATTGTCCAATACGTAGGACTCTTTAGTCAGCAGGACAGAGACTCACAGAGAACAGCATGTTCTTCTTGTCCTGGTTGACGGCTCGGGGGTCTGGTACGGCATCAGTGTGTTTGATCACACTGACGGACTCACCTAGAGGAAACACAGGGGTTGGATGATGATCAAGGAAGGACACAGACATCAAAAATGACATTTGACCATTTATCACTTAACACCCACCAGTAAGAATGGACTGGTCCACACGCAGGGTCGTGGATTTGATGGAGATGATCCTGATGTCGGCTGGCACTTTGTCACCAACTAAATACACACACACACACACACACACACACACACACACACAGAAATGCACAGAATTCAGATTTGATTTCGTGTTTCTATTTTCTGTGACCGATTTGTTCAGCAGCCTTTTTGTCTTCGTGCAGGATCGCAGTACAAAGTACTTCATGTGAGTCTGACTGCAGCATTACAGAAGGATGGAGGTATGGGGGGGGGGGGGCAGAGTTGATTGACTGGTTTTAGCCCTCTGGATGGATAGTGTTGTTGTTGAAAACCGATACCACAGTCAGAGTCGGAGGGAGAGGGAGACCTTGGGGAGATCATGAAATGAAAAGAACAGGTGTACAACAAACAGAGGGAGAGGGTGAGACAGAGGAGCGAGTCAATATTAAGTGTATTTATACTCAAGCTTGTGTGTGTGGTTGTTTTTTTTTCGCAGAAACTTTCTTCAGTTGCCCTCCACCCCCTTTTCTCTGCGACTGCCTTAAAAGGGCCCGCGCTCAATGCCCGAGGACACCAGTGCCCATGTATCTGCACACGTGTGACTCGACTCGAAGCACATGAGCGGACAGAGATTCAGACTGCTGAGAAGCTCGACGTCTTCATCGCGTTAAGAAAAACAGTGAGATCTGAATGAATAATCAAACTGCAGCCGCGCTTCTTCATTTCACACGAGCAGTCAGAACACCATCTAGATTGGTTTGTTGGGTCTTCGTGTTGTTTTCCTCTTCTAAAGACTTTAGCATTGATTGAAACAGTTATTGCATTTTCAGGAAACAAAATGTTCACAGACCAGAGGCTCCGTGTTGACGTTTTAAAAACTAAATTTACACATTTACCATGTGCATGCAAAATTGCACAGCTTGAAAAGGTGTGATGCTCTACTCTACATGTCCCTCATGTGACACAGTAGAATCAGTCCAGGCTCCACAGATGTGAGTGTGAGAACATCAGCATCAAAGTCCCACTCCTGTTTCAAAAGTTTGATTTCTTGTGTATTTACTTTACTTTAAGTGCCACCACAATGTCTAATACACAATGTTTACTGTGTGTTGTATATAGTACATTCGTTGATACAGGTTTTGTGGCTTGAATATAAGTTCTGTGACCAAGTGAGGATTTTTTCAGTGGATACATGGACCTTGAATTAATGCAGCAGGTAAAGCAGTGACAGACACGCCCCCCCGTGGTTGCGAAATCTTACCGGAAACCTCCACCACGTCACCGGGAACAATCTCCCTGGCCTTGATTCTCTGCACGCTCTTCCTGTCCGACCGGTAAACCTTCCCCATCTCGGGCTCGTACTCCTTCAGAGCCTCAATGGCACTCTCTGCGTTGCGCTCCTGTTGCAAAAACACACACACACACACACAGAAAACAAAACATCAGCTCATTGTGGTACCATGCATCAGAGACATGTGAAAATGCAAAATAAGTGTAAAACATAATCGAAAACTCCCAGGATGTTAAATTATCATTAAAGTGTTGAACACATCTTCAGTTGATGCCTGGTGTGTTTGCATAGAGAGAGGTCATGTGTCTGAGCAGCATCAAGCTGAGGAACAGGTCCATCACAGACTCATGTCGGGTTCAGTGTGTGACTTCTTCCAAGGCTGTCCTCAAACACCTCAAAGTGTAAAGCCCGACTTATGCCAGCCCCCCCCCCCTCCCCCCTCCCCCCTCCATTCTCCCCCATACCCCCCATGTGTGAATCCTTGTGCATAGTTTCCAAATGACTACTGCAGGGTTGGTATGAACCCCCCTACCAAACAAACACACACACACACATGCACACCAGGCCTGGGGTAACCTGATAGTCCCTCTGTAACGAAGCAGTCTGCGTTTTGAAGCCTTCAAGGCAGGATGGGTCCCACGCTGCCCCCTCACCTCTTCCTTCCACTTGCCCCTGTTGGTTTAACCTTTCACCTTTTTCACCTCTCACTGACATCAGGCCTCTCACTCTGGCCTCCCTTGAACTTAGATCGTTCGGCCGCTGCTTTGATAGGAGTGAGAGTGTGCTCACCGTAAAGGACACGGACTGGGACCAGAGCAGGCCCGCCGGCGTGTGTGATTTATTGTCATGACTGTTGCTAAGTTAAGAGTCTATTTAGGTGTGTGTAAAAGACAGAATTCAGGAGCAGGTATGTGTCCTTGTGATTGCAATTGTACCCGTGTGCGTGTGTGGGCAAGCATGTGTGCTCACTAACCTGCCACACTCCGACAACAGCATTTGCAATGAGGATGAGGAGGATGACGAAAGGCTCGACGAAGGCAGTGACAGTCTCCTCACCTTCTTCGAACCAAGCCAGGACCTAAGAAAGATACAGACAGACAGACAGACAGACAGATTACAGTCTGAAAAATAAACACAGATACCACAGACAAGATCCCATTAACGTTTGGTGCAGATCTGGATCAGGGTGTTGGATCCAGGATCTTTTTTGTGTGTCTTTAAGTGCACTTGTTGCTGAGGGTGTCACTATTATCTTTAAACCTCTGCCAGTAACAAAGTGGAGCTATTTGTGAGTAATGAACCACATGACATTTCACTTTGTCCCCGTATCTTACGTTATGTGTAAAGTCTTCCCTCGACACGTGACTGTGTTTCGAACCCTGGAGTCCAACACGTGTGCCCCCCCACCCCCCCCATGAGTGGGACTCCCGTGTTACTATCGTGGATCTGTTTCGGAAAGGCTCCGTGTTGACATTGACACAGATTAGTCTCAGGCCAGCGGAGCACGGAGCTGACCAGGGAGCGAGGGAGAGAGAGAGAGAGAGAGAGAGGGACGGAGGTCAGGAGTCCTCATGTCCTCCTCCGGTAGCGTTCGGCCTTTAGCTCAGCATCCTATTCTTTGGTGTATTATCCATTTGTCTGCTCTTTAATCTCCCATCTTCTCTCACACTTATCTGAAAATAGGCTCTATTGCTCGGCCTCTCAGGTCTGTCTTCACCCTGCTTCTCTTCAAAGACACAATCGATCTCAGGAACGAGAGTCAGGGCCTGTCAGCACGTCGCAGTGGTAGGACATTCCTGTGTATGAATAGGATGGCCGTGTGTTTGCAGCATTTAGTGCTCTCCCTTTTAGAAACCATATACGACTGTGAATCTATTGCTCTCGTTTGTCATTGCAGCAAACAATGCCATTGTGCAACCCAATCCCTGACCCCCTCCTCACCCTCCTCACCCTCCTCCCTGCCCCTCGCTCTCTCCTGCTGCTGCAAGCCGTCCCTCGTTCCTTCCATCCCTGACCTTTTTCCAAGGATACAGTTTCTCGTCCTGGCTTGAGACTTTCTTAAAATAAAGCTCCTGCCATGCACAAACAAATGCATGCACACAAACAAACACACACACACACACACACATGCACACACTCACCCACTCCCTTCTCATTCTCTTTATTTTGCTCTGTCTATCACACACGCACATCTTAGTGAGGACACTCATTGGCATAGTGCATTCCCCAGCCCCTCACTCTAACCTTAATCATCTCAACCAAAACCTAAACCTAATCACTACACTAACCTAAATCTAATTCTGACCCCCGACCCTAAAAACAAGTCTGAACCCTCAGACAGACCTTTGAAAACATGAGAATTGGCCAAAATGTCTTCACTCGCAAAGACGAAGTACAAGTACTCACAAGAAGTACAAGTACACACTCACACACAGAGACGTCAGGCCTTCTAAGGCCATAGTGACAGCTGTGCAGGGAGGCCAGAGGGCAGCGATGGAGGATTAAGACAATGTGTCCAGCCCTTCTCCACAAAACAGTTTTGGAGAGAGCGACAGGGAAGGGGGAGGAGTGTGGGGGGGGGGGATTCCTTGTGTAAATGAGAGTGAGGACACGAGTCCCAGTGTAATTTAATAACTCGGTGATGTACACGCTGCGCTTGTCCGCCCGAGTGCGTGAGTGTGTGCGTCATCGCCAAGAGGACGTGGAAGAAGATGCAGCTCGTCAATGAGCACAGTCAACGTGACATTTTGTAATTCACGTTATTTCTACTACAGATTTGGTCCAGATCTGTCTCTGAGGTACTTGTTGACTGTGTTGCCTCAGACATTAACCTTAAAATAACCTATAGGCCTGGACAGCTTGTTCTAAATGGCTCTGGAGCACGTGGCCGTAAAAAGTCAGAACACCACCTTCTCAGTTGATGGCTTCAACTCGCTAGATTTAGTCGTAATGGAACAAATGTGTAACTCTTCCCCTCGTGCTGCTGGAACAAGGGGAGATCGGTTTCTGAGAACCCTTTCAGAAACTGTACTAAGTGAATATTACAGAAACACAACATCGTGTTTGGGTCGAAAAAAGTGAAGAGGCTCACAAAAGAGATGCAGGCGGCCAACAGCAAGATTCTGACCAACAGGTCCTCGAACTGCTCCCCAACCAACTCCCAGATGGTCTTTCCTGGTGAAATAAAACAACAACATAAAATCACACTGCACACTGGTCACACTGCAAGTTTACTGCTGACTAAATATTCATCTACTGACCTGGAAAATTAAAGCTACATAATCTGTTGATAATCTTTGCATGCAAGACCAATGACCCAACAGGAAATGCATTGATTGGAAGTGTAAATTATGATGACTAATTCACGGTGGCTTATTTTGTTATATCTGAGCCCTACATGATATGTATGGCGCACCACTTTTTGGCGTGCTGCACTTTTAGTTGTCTTTCGAGCTGTGTGTGGCATTAACACATTATTTCTGCACACTAACTATAGCTTGCGGCACAGAGCAAGAAGTCATCAGCGACAGGTGTCAAACGAATGAGCCTGTGACTTGTCATCACAGGAAGCAGTGTGGGGGGGGGGGGGGTGGGGGGCACAAAGTTGAATGACGATCAACAGGACGTCATCATTTCTACATGAAGAATTGAAAAACAGGTGTTTGGAAGTGGACTCACCCTCCTCGGCTGGCAGCTCTGTGGGTGAAGAGAGACAAAGAATGTTAATAATGCACGAGGCGGCACGCCACGTTCATCTGCTTTTGTTTTTCAGTGTTCGCAGCGAATCAAAACACAATGATGAAATCCACAGTCTCTCTCCATGTGTCTATGAATATCCAGCAGTCAGCGCCGCAGCATCCCTCCCAAGTGTGAATTATTTGTGTATAAGTAGCAGTTGGTTTATTCGGGCCTCCTTGTCCTGCTGCCAGTTTATCACACAAAGATAGTGGCGTCAGTAACCGACCTTTGCGGTGACTCTTAATTACTCTCTCTGTTATTATAGCTCGCTGCCACTCTGTCAACACCAGCTTGTCCACTGAGGCTCAGCCGCTCCAAATACAGTCACCGCAGCCGGGCTCAGCATCCAGCGATAAGACGGAACATTTACTTATGCTTTTCTTGCTATGTTAGATGCTTCTCTGACATATCAGGATGGGGACATAAATATCCAAACTCAAGGTCCACTTACGAGCTTTTTCAGGAGCTTTTAGTTGCATAAAACAATGTGGTTGGCAAAAAAGTAAGTAAGTGGACGACTGGTGTGTTCAGTGGATTCACTCAGTTTACAGAACTATCTCCAGTCGAAACGAAAACCAGTGATTGTGATTGTCAGGAACCTGAAACTCCCCCTGATGCACCTGCTGCACAAACATCACTCCCCATTTGTATCATTCACTTTCCCTTAATCAGAGCATCACCACAGTTCATCAGTCTCCTCACTTCTCCCTCTCCTCCTCCTCCTCTTTCTTCATCCCTCAGTGTCTCTTTCGTCCATTTCATCTTGTTAAACCTCTCACACACACACAATCTCTCTGCCTCTATGCTTTTCCATTTCTCCTCCATGAGTCTTTTCATCCTCCTCCTCCTCCTCCTCCTCCTCCAGGACACCTCCATCCTGCAGCTCCTCAATCACTTCATTCACCACTACTCTTTCTCCAGCGCTCCATCCAACTCATCCTCCCGGTCATCCATCCATCCATCCATTTTTTATCTCCCTCACCGTTGAAGCCATACTTGTCCAGGTTCCTCTTGACATGCTCGGGAGACAGGCCGGTTTCTTCAGTGACGCCAAAGTTGGACAGAACGTCCTCTGACTCTTTGCTGTGTGCGTTCTCCATCCTCGATGAAATGTAGAGGCTTCAGGACAGAGGGAAAAAAGCACAGAGACACTCACATCAGTCTGAGCCGCCCAGCTGGCCTGAAACGGAAAACTTCAAAAACAACTGAAGCAATGTTCACCCACCACTTTCTTAAAGTGTGGGACTGGGATTAAAACCTGGCAATCCCCTGCGTTCACACTTGCTCTCTCTCTTCCCCCCTCTCTCTCTCTCTCTCTCTCTCTCTGGGCTGTTGCTCTCCTCTTGGAGCCCTGGACTGACAGAAAGTGCAACCCGGCAAACTGTCCTGAAAAGTTTTATACAGATGAAAAAGTGGCCTCATTGGTGCTTGCTCACCATGCACTCACACCTCATTGGCTGAGGACATCACAAATAGGTGGGCAGGGATGGCCCTGCGGTAGAGAATAGGCAGGAGGGGGGGGTGGGGGGTGGGGGAGAGGGGCAACAACTGCAGAGGGGTCCACTGCCCCGGCAAGCTGGAAATAAGATGTGCACAAGAGAGCGCGCGCGGTCAGGACAATGAGGAGGGGCAGCATAATGGCTTTCTGAATGAGAGGTAGGGGACATTTGTGTATTGTGCGTGCACGTCTGTGGACACATGCACGCTCAAGCATTTACTCAACAAGTTGGATACAGGAAATGTACGGATTAAAAAAAAAAAGGTTGTCAGGGGGTCAAGGACGAAAGACGTTTTTGTGTCAAGGGATGTTTGTGCTTTCGCAAAAGCAGATTTCAAGTTTTAAACCAAGTGCATTTTACTCCAGTACAATCAAGAGGCGCACAGTGTTTCCATTTTGAGCTGCTTTATAGTTTTTCTCCATCATTTTCCAGAGGGCACAGCAGAGCGCTCACATCCGCCAAGGCCCCAATTGAAAAAACTTGTAAAAATCCGTTCACTATATATGTCTGATTTCCTTTTTTCATCAAGATCCATTGATTATTCTCAGGGGAATTTGTGAAAATGCCAAAACAAATCCCAATCACACAGTGTCTAAGAAAATGAAGTAAGGCCTGATCTGCTATTTCCCTTCTCCAGTGCATAGGAGAGTATGAAAGAATTGTGCAGGGTCCTTGCATAAAATACACACAATCGCACAAACAATGAGGTCATGAAGCGATGAAAGTAGTGTTTTGGGTGAAGACGAGTACAGAGTTGGCCCTATTTATTCATTAAGTGCTGTTTGTCCATAAAATACTGATAGTTATTGGTTTGGAAACAAGCTCAGGTTTGTTTCTTTGTGTGAGATGCTTTCATATATTCACAAAGTTATGCATGTTTCATCCTAACGTTTTAACCTACAGGTACTTAAGCTGTCATTTGCCATCAAGCCTTCATGTTATTTATGAATTTGGAGAAGGCCTTAAACAAATCCCCTGTGGGATCATGTCTGTGTTAGTGCAGGAGTTTGGACTTCCTGTATCTATGAGATGTTTGGTTGTGATATAATCAAAGTGAGAATTGTGTCCGTGTTCTTGGAAGGTAGGAGGTCAAACTCCACCAGGGTGGATGAGGAGCTGGGAAATGATGCTGGAAAGCGACGGCTGGACCACTTTGCTTGACCTGCTGCTGATGGTTGGATGCAAGGATGCATCAGTGCATATACGTATCCCTACAGCTAGTGAATAACAATCTGGGATCTGGAAGTATTTTAGGTGTTTTCTAAACTAAAATGCACCAGCTTTATTATCACGAGGACCAATGAATGACCATTATGTACAAGCTTTTTTGATTATCTGTCTTTCTCTCTCTCTCTCTATCCGCCGCTGTGTGTTTCCCCGCTGACCCGCCGTGCTGTTGTGGGCTCTGCTGCTGCAGTGCAAAGCTCAAGGTGGCTCACTGACATTTAGCTCAATCTCCCTTTGGGATCAGGTTTCTGTGGCTCATTCTAAGCACTGTGCTCTAATAAAGCACCGGTGATAATGCTGCACCACCAGCACACACACACACACACACACACACACACACACACACACACACACACACACACACACACACACACACACAGTGCTCTTGCACAGTTCTTGAAACACTAGTTTGGGATTATTTCTTGGAAAGAAGAATCAGGAGTGTGTAAAGCATGACAAGTCTTTTGAGCTGTTGTGTTTGTGGTGAGAGTTGAATTCAAAAGGATGCTTCACCTCAGTGACCGTGACGCAAATTCCTCGTGACCACCGTACAGGACTTATCCTTCCACGGTTAAAATAATCAGCTCCACTTGGCCTAATTCTGTCTTTGATTCTGTCTCAGAGTAAGTTGTTAATGTTTCTTCAATGTTTTCAAGGTGCTGATGCTCACGCAGGTTTGACATTTTCCTGAACATGGAGAAGTAAAAGGTCCAAGGTCATTCCCACATAGCAGAATAGTTTTGGCCCAGCTTGGCCCACACTGTCACACTGTCATCCGGCCCACATACCGCGTGAAATGATGGCACTTGGCCGGTCCACCCCTGTTTGCCAGATCTGGGCCACAGGTGCCAAAGATGGCCCAAATTTGTTTTGTGCTACTTGGCTACTTTAGGTGCACATCCAGATTCCACCTCGCCTGCAGAGAGCACTGCATGTTTGCCAGAAAAGGTCCACATTTGTTTTGGGATATTTGGGGCATATTTTAAAGAGTAAAACCAGGCTAATCAGTCAATGGAACACACTCATTGTATATGACTTTTACAGTCATGTGTCAGTGCCGACCAGTATTATTAATTTCTATATAGAAGTTCATTGGTGTTAATTTACTTTGTAGTTCTTTTTTGTAATTTAATTGCTGCTTCTAATGCTTTTTTAATGTTTCTTAATTAAACATGTTCACTTGACACAACACGCACAAAATCTACACATAAATAAAGTAAAGTACAGAAACAGAAAATTTGCTTTTATTTACTTTTACCTTCACAAAAAGTGTTTCTGGAAATTCAGAAGCTGGATATCCTGTGACTGTCACTTAATTACCCGTTAGTTTGTTTGTTTATTTGTTTGGACGGTCGTGACTGAACATGAACATCCTGCAGTTATATTCCAACCCCCCCCCCCACCCACATCAAATGATTATGTGCATAATGATTTGGAGCTGGGACGGGGACGGGCTCGGCAGTGATGTAACGAGTGTGTGTGAGAGCTTGTTGGCAGGCAGCTCGGCGTGGGAGGTGGGAACATCAGGACCGCCCGTCTGTGGCCGTTCATCACTGTGATAGATACAGGAAGCACTTTGAGGGAGGAGGATGAGCGCCAAAAGTAGCAGCGGAGCAATCAGTAGTGTGTCTGTGTGTGTGTATGTGTGTGTGTAGGTGGTGTGTATACTGCATTGTATTATTAGCTGAGGCCGGGCAGCTGGGGTTTGAAGTGCCTCACTGTAACTGTACCTATAGCAGCAGTTGTGCTCCTCTGGTATAAATAGTGCAGTGGGCATGTGTGCGGGCAGCTATGACACTATGGCAGAATTTTTCGATGTTCTTTCAGGGAGGTTGGAGAATGTGACACCCTGCAGGCGAGGACACCCCCCCCCCCCCCCACCCCACCCCACCCCCAGGTACTGCACTGGGGCTTGAAGGTTACATCAAGGTGTGGATGAGGTGGTAACCAGGTTACTTCTGTCGTGTCAAGAGTCATACTTGTGGCCACCTGATGAAGCTTTCACCCCCTTTCTGCTCTGTTTTTGGTCTCAACCACCTCTTGAGCAAATTAGCAGCTAAATGCTCCTGCTTTGTTCTCCAGCTTAATTTTCATGAAGATCACTCTAAAGGACTGGATGCTTTTTTCTGTTGCAATGTCTGTCCACAGAATAAAGACAAGGAGGTTATGTTTTCATCGCTGTTGGTTTGTTTGTCTGACTATTAGCAGGATTACGCAAAAACTACCAAACTGATTTAAATGAAACTTGGGTCAGTTTAAAGTGATGGATTTAGTAAAGGATGCTGCAGATTATACAACTGACAAACGCTGTAGTTTGCAAGTAAAACAATCCTGCAATAACGTTGTTAATGACTAATTGACACATGCACAGTTACGGTATGTAAACACCTTGACTCTAGCCTGAACTGTAAATAGTTTTTGAATGCATGTCATTTTATTTCATTTAATTTTAAAGTCTCCATTATCTACATGTATCTCCATTTGGCATTATCAGATTATTATACAGACCATATTGTAAATGGTCTGTATTTGTGTGTGTAGAGATGTTCACTTTACAGTTGTGCCATCGACCCATTCACACACAGTCATACCGTGCATCTATGTGCAGCACCACATCATTCATCATTCATCTTTCATCTGGTTATCTTGCCCAAGGACACTTCGGTATTTGGAATAGGGGAGGCGGGGATGGAACTGGCAACCTCGCTCAACCTCCTGAGCCCCAGCCACAGATTATTTAACATTCTTTTGAAAAGAGTTTTTCCTCATTCCAAACCTGAATTAAAAACACAACTGTCCTCTTTCAGAACGGTCACTGATGTGTCCCAGTTCATATGTTTGAATACAGTCTGTAATTCTCCTGTTCTCTCTTTCATCAGCACATGATTTCTGTCCTCTCCCTCCACCGGCTTCAGCCCTTCGCTGCCACGTGCCCTGAAAATCTGTCCCTGGACGTAAATCAAGGCCAGGCGCTCTCTTAAGTAAGTGTGTCCCTGACAACATGAAGTGAGGACAAACTTCAGGCTCTCGTGTTGCTCTGTTGTGTCACAGAATCTCAGACTGAGTAGCCCCCTCCCCCCCCCCACCACCACCACCACCATTCCGATAAAGAGCCACTTCCTCCTCAGAAGATCTGTCTGGGCTTTGCAGCGAGGAAGAGCCAACATATACTCGCACTCAAACACACACTCTCTGGAGCACTGTGTATCTCTCTCTCTCATGGTGACACACAGAGACACACACAGGGACATCGGACATATCTGTAAACACAGACTGGCTCAAAACAACATAATTTGGTCTTAACAAACACAAATGACATACGTGTTAATATACATGTACAACGGGGGACTCAACAGGGGACACAATCAGGACGCATTTTGATGCCAGGGGTGAACACACATACTCAACGCTGGCCACCTGTGATCGGATCTCTCAGGACAGATGTTAATTCCAGGTGTGTACTGGGCCTGATGAGATGGTTGGAACCTGCTCTCTCTTGATGAAGTAGCTGATGTCAGATGGTTGTGATGATGACGCGACTGACAGCTGTTTTTTTCAGGCTTGGGTCAGAGTCTTTGCAAGAGTTTGCAAAGAAGAGTTTAAACGAACTGCATCGACTGTTTCCACATTCTTCTTACTCTATTCCTGAATGCACCTCATAGTTCTGACTTCAGGGCACAACAGTCAGAAAATGCTTATGCTAATGAGACAATGAGAGCATATGCCCATCGTGTGCCCCTCTGCCCTGCAGGGCATCTCTCACTGTCAGGTTAGTTGGAGGAGTTTGGCATTCTTGGAGCTTCGGAGTATATTTAACCCTGTGGCTCCCCCCTTGGATAGCCCCGCCATATACGGGCCTGAGCGCGGACAAGCTGGGAATGACTGGGTGCACAGGGCTGGAGAAGCAGCGATGATGACAGGATGACGGATGAGTGATGATCAAGATGGAGGGACTTTACTCCGAAGAAGTTCAGAGATGTGGAAGCTGCGGAGGACAGATGAGCTCAGTGACAATAATCACCCACTGGCTTGTTTTTTATTGACCAGCTGTGACAGACTGCCTGTTTGTCCTCCTCATCTCTGTAAAAAGTTTATGTGATGAAAACATGTCATGCTCTTCACAAAGTGATGACAAATAATGAAAGGCGCTCCAGCTGCAGGTATAATTGACTTGCACTGGAGCGGTGGCTTTTATCATAAAGCGCCATAAACAACCTTGACCCCTCGAAAGCCTCTGGCAGACGTCAGGCTGCATTCAGAGAAACAAGTGTAACACACATGTGAGAGAATATAGAAATGTGACCTTGCAGACACAAGTGTCAACATTTCTGAGCATGTCACAGTATGTTCAAGTGTGTGTGTGTGTGTGTGTGTGTGTGTGTGTGAGACAGGCCAGCAAACAGACAGACAGTGAGACAGACAGACACAGTCTATGGTATGCATCAGACAGGTGTGTGTGCGGGCATGCGAGTGTGAGTGTGTGTGTGTGTGACAGGTGTTTAGCTGGAATGGTGTTAAGCTTTAAGTGCTGTCCCAACCCAAGCCCTATTCCTGGGTTACACACACACATACAAACACACACACACACATTGAGAGGGCAAGTCTTGGAGAATTTGGTGTGTAGCTATCAAGCATCCATCCTGAATGTTGCTCTATCAGAATTTAGGCTAATGTCCCAGAAAGTTAGATTCGATTTGTATTCGTTAGTCAAGTTGATTATCCGAGAAAGAGTCACATTAGATGAAGCCTTGAATAATAAAAATGTAACAGATACATAATAGTCCCCGTAAAATCAGTCAGGCTGCACCAAATTACACACACTCAAATGTATTAGTCCCCTAAAAATGCCTGATTTTCTTTTAACAGGATCCATGAATTATTCTCTGGGAAAACGCTGAAAATATTGAAAAGCGCAATCACACAATCAGATATTTACACTCTGTCCTGTTTTTATTTCCCAATCATGAAAACAGCTGTAAATTTGATCGCTTGTAGATTAACATTAAAACTCATTGATATAAATGCAGCGGCTGAAGATCTCACAAATCAGTGACGAATGTCTCGGCGTCTTATTATTTCCTCTCCAAGGTGTCTGGGCTGAACTGCAGTTAATTTATTGTAGATGCAGGCGAATGGCAGCGGCCGGCCTGGAGGCAGGGCCGCATGGATGTCGACCCCGGGGCCTATAAATCACCGGCAGTATGCACGGAGCTCCATTATCGCTCCAGAGCTGGAACCAAAAGAGCCCAGTGCTGAAAGAGGAGCCAAGTAAATAATATAACGCTGAGTCCATCACTGCCGCTCTGGAACTATTCTCTGTGGGAGCCTGTGGTGGGCACCCACAACACGACCTTTTAGGAAATAAAACACTGAAAGAGATTCACTATCTTGAATGTTATATTAACATATTCGTCTTTCAGTATTATCTTTTCATCTTTTAGCTACTATTTGAAACATTTTCAAATTATTATCGAGTATTATTATTATCGAGTATTATTGAAAGCGTTATTGTTTTCCTTGTTTCCCATGTTTACGTTGTCTATAATAGTCTGGAAAATGGATGTAATTGACAGTGGTAGGGGTCACGGCTACAAAGGGCCGCAAAAATAGTTAGCTGAACAGAAGGTCCCATTTCTCCAGAGCCAGTTGACAACACTTCCTATTAATAGTGAGGATTGTCCTTGGGTATTTTTAAAAAGGAGATGGCGTGTGTGTGTGTGTGGATGAGGAAAGTAAGGCAGAAGGGGATGAAGCTTTCTCGGAGAAGACAGATAGAAAAAAGCTCGTGTTACAGCCGCCCTGCGCACAACGCTCCGCAGATGCTTCTCGCTTTGTCTTGTCCCACACGGCTTGTTGTACTTTCCCCCCCAAAATCTTCTCCTGCTCCATCCTCCTCAATATACTTGATGTCACTTATTCCATGTATCTCTGTTTTTGTCCGTCATTTTCTCCACTGTGCCTTACACACACACACGCACACACACACACACACACACACACACACATCCCTGGTCTATTCTTAGCATGCTGTGGGGTTTGAAGGTAGAGTTGTGTCAACCCCTTGTCTCACCCCAGCTCCAGGCCTTACAAGGACCCCCTGGTGGACACGGTTGCCCGGCAACAGGCTGTGTTTGCGCCTAAGCTGTGAAGGTCCAGCGCACAACCTGCACCTGCCCTTCATCATCTTAATTATCAACGTCATCGTCCCCCGTCCTCCTTCACAGCATCACCGTCCTTATCACGGTTCAGTGTGTTAATGTAGAAGAGAGGACAGATGCAACGTTGAAGTGTCAGAGAATTGATACACCAGCTGGAAATGGGATGAAAAACATAGTAAAACTTGGTGCTGCACATGCTGTTTGTGGCCCAATCAGCCAATATTAATATTGTAATAATGGCGTTTCATCATGACATCATCACATGTGGGTAAGAGGGCAGCAATCTCCCTATTTCTGCTAATTATCCTCTGCAAACACCAACCTGCAGGATGAAAACACCTGAGGAACATCCACACTGCTGTTCTCCCACAGCCCCAGTGTAATGTCTAGAATAAAGTTTGTTCAAGAAATGCTTTACAAATGTCCAGTGAGTTAAAATGCATAGAACGTGGTGCTAGTTGTGCCAAGATCATGGGTTCAATCCCTGCACTAGCGCAAGTTAAAACACTAACATGGAACATGGAGTCGCTCACGAGGACTTGAACTGAATCCTGTATCTTCACCTCCTCCAAGGAGGTTATGTTTTCACCCTGTATGTTTGCTGGTTTTTTAAGATTACACAAAAACAACTGAACGGGTTTCCACAAAACTTGGTGGACGGATGCAGGGTCAGTGCAGTAGAGTGTGCAGTTCAGTGGTGAAGTACAGCGCAGTGATGGAGTGCTGCGGTGCACAGTGGTGTGGTGCAGTGTGTAGTGCAGTGTGTAGTGCAGTGTTGAAGTGCAGTGCGATTGTGTAGCACAGTGCGGTGTAAAGCTGTGTCTTCAGGATGCCCTAAATTTGTTGTTGTGTATCCTGGGTGTGACAAGATGCCTCCCACAGAATAACATAGCGCTCACGGTGCGTTTTACCTGTTTGCAGCCAGATATTCACCAAAATATCAATGTTGCAAAACCTTTGAGTCTCTGTGGACGTGGGGAAGGTGTGAGGCCCCTTCAATGCCCCTTTAACTCTATTTGTTGCAGAGAGTTAGATGAGGAGATCAATACAATCTCCTTTGCAGTTACTATAACAACCAGCTTGCTCCTCATCCTTACGACTAATATCTTAATCAAACTGTTGCTGTATCTTTACCACGGGTGAAAAGCTCAATCAGGACGTGGTTATAATTCAACAGCTGTGATCATCATCCTCATTATTATTCTCATCTTTCTCTGCTGAGTCCCCATTTTACCCCCATTTAACTCTGATGTCCGTCAAAGTCCAATTAGGTTAATGGTCCCGCGGAGACGGAGAGCGAACAGCGCAGAGTGTGACAGTGAACTGTGATAATGACGGCGGGGCTGGAAGGAGCAGAAAGGTCGAGGTCATTAGTAAGAGACAGCTGCTGGAGACAGAGCAACACGTCAGAGGAGAGAAGAGGAGCACACACAACGCTCCAGTCCGGAAAAAACACAAACTACATCGACACAGGCTGAGGACAAACCCTGGTCTCTGATCAAATGTGGACAATTACACAGAAAGTGTCAGTGAATTAAGGGTCAAAATGGATGTAAAGTTTTAAAGACTACTTTCCAGCTGATACTTAGATGAACGTTTTACTTTAATGAAGTCGGATGAATAAATAAGAATTGCAGAGGATTATTTTACAAACACAACTTAATTGAATCAGCCAGTTTGCTGGTTTAAAGTTACAATAGTAAAACACCCTGAATAAAAAGCAACAGCATCATGTTGTTGTGATGACTGATTTATTACAGAATACAAATCGCTCACACAAGCTGCAAAATATTTCTTCATATAATTCAATCATTCCAATTTCAACATTATACATTTTCCCAAAATCGGTCCAATGCACAAAATCTAGAGAGGCGCAGACGTAGAAATCCGTGATGGAAAGGTTACACGATTCTTCTTTTTAAGACATCAATAGGAAAAAAATCTCTCAGAGAGCAATAAAAATCGTCCATGCGCTAAAAATGTGTGTGTCACAGTGACGACAAAGTGAGGACGGTATAAGTTACTCATTATAGACGGTAGTTCACATTTATTCAGAAGATGAAATATCAGGTATTCAGACAATGTGGGGACGAGAGGTGGATTTAATGGTATTGTAGCAACACGGGATTCAACTGAAACCACTTTCATTTCATAGAGTGAAAAATATACATGATATATGATATATACACGATAGAATAGCCTACTTTAAAATGTAGTTCTTTCCAGTTTAAACGCCATCAGTAAATATTTCCCCCCGTAAAAAAATTACAAATGATTCTGAAAATACGTTTCCTGTTAGAGAGTTTATCCTTTTTCTGGTCTCACAAAAGATGTAAAAATTAAAGTTAATTAGCGTAAATAAAAACGACTCAAAAGGTCAAATCTCAGTTTTCACGTCACATGTTTGCTCCCTAAACCGACAGTTGGGAGAATAAGAGATGTATGATTGTCTGGTTTTTATCGAATGTGTCTGATCCTTTAATGTTTTAAATATAGCACGGGGATCGACTCCTCGTTTCCACAGGCATCAGATCAGGGGTCAGAGGTCAGAGGTCAGAGGTCAGGGTCCACACACACACACATACACAGAAAGAGATAGAGAGAGAAAGAGAGGAAACATATTCACAGGGCATAAATAGCGACATGCACACACACATACACACTCTCACCGTGGTCCAGTTCTCTTTCATTGGCATATGCGTCTTTCATTGTTAGTAGCAAACGATAATATCTGGGTTATAATAACATGGAGAGTAATAAGAAGAATACTATATTTTACAGAATGGCTTGAATTGTATCTGCCACCAAAAGTTAAACTGCTCCTTTAATTTCTTTAAAATAATACAAAATTTATCTTTTTAAGAATCGCTATGATAAAAAATTCAGTTTGTGTGTGTGTGTGTGTGTGTGTGTGTGTGTGTGTGTGTGTGTCAGGTGGCGTCAGGTGCCCTATAGGTTGCTGAAGAGTTCATTTTTCTTGGTCCAGTCCATAGGTGGCGCTTTCTTGTTGGCGCGTTTCTGGTGGGCGAGCTCTTTGACCTGCTGCAGACTCAGGTTGAGAGCGGGGATGGCACCGGTCATCAAACCCTGGAGGGGGACACACACGACACAACGTTCAACAGAACAACAAACATGCTGCATCTTGTGTGTTTTCAAATTGCATCTGATTATTGTGCTGTGGTGGTTTTCATGGGATGTACCTCAGGTGGGTTGTTTGCGGGCGGGGTTGTGAGGGAGGTGTTGGAGGAGGCGCTGGACGGAGAAGGACTGATGGACAGCTTCGAGTCCCTCTCTGCCCCGTTGGGCCGTCTGCCGTTCACCTGGGGACACAGACGCTCGTCAGCATCACTTTATCACATGTAACTGGCAGAGTTGGGACATTTTCCACCAGTAAAAATGAGAAGCAAGTGTAGGGCTGGACAATATGGACAGAAAATGAGATATAAATCAATATATACATTTTTGATATTGTTTCATCGCCCTATAACAAAGGCTCAGGTTCAGTGGGGGGGGGGAAATGATAATCCTTCTTTCCTGACTTGGTGCAGTAACAGACTTCTCCACAGAGAGGCAGTCTTGGATTTGATTTGACTTTGTTCTATTGAGAAGTTTCTCAATAGAAACTTTCAACTAGAAGTTTTAAAGTAAACAACAATCTGTTTATTGAAGTCTATATAAAACTTAAAGTGAGTAAACATTGCATTTAGTGTCTGTGAAGCAGGAGCATGAGGACCTCAGTGAATCTGTGGGAATATATTTGTCATCTATTTCTTAGAAGGGTCGTAGAATCAGTTAAAAGACTTGTTGAGAAACTTCCTGTTTTTCTTCGTGTTGAATTACTCATCCAACCGTTCAACGGGTTTTCTGCTCTCTGTCTTCTTATGAGAACCTCGAGAAAAACCACATCTCTCACCTCACAGACGACCACAGCACGACCTCTCACATCCCTCCTCGCTCTCGGCTCCTCAACCTTCTAACCAGCGTCTCGTTACGCTACAATAAACGGAACATGTAACTTCACTAGTGCACATACAAGCCCCTGAGTAATGGAGAGCTGGGGTCACTTTGCATATTTGGAGAAGGAGTTTCGTTTAGATTGTGTCCTGGCGTCTTGATACAAGTCTGGAATTATCTGATCTTGTTAAGACTGATTTACATAAAGGTCTAGAGAACAAGACACTCAGGTAACATGAGAGACCCCTAGAAAGCATTCCAGTGAAGCCCCCAGTGACAACCAAGGAGAACACACGCACACACACAATCTGTTTTTCTTGGAATCCACAAACGTTAAGGTTGTGAAACAGATTTGTTCTCTTTCTGGGATAAAGTTTGATGAGAAGATGGATAATATTCGGGTAGAGACACTAAACATACACCTGCACCAGGAGGTCACCTGATAGGTCATGTGACTACCCTCACATTGTTTCTTCCTTTTAGTTATATATATATATATATATATGTATCTCTTCGTTTGTATTTTGCCTTAGACCAGTGTCCAAAACGTTACCCGGGAGGTGATTAAAAATGTTGCAGGTCCCTCAACTGGTTTGTGAAAATGTCTTCCCTTCTGGTTTTCTTGGCCTTTGTCCACAAAGTGATTATCAAGTTTGGTTTCATATTCTTTCTAGCGTATTGATACTTTTCACACGTTTCCTACGTTGGTACGTTAAATATGAAGGTGATTCCAGTAGCCGCTTAGCTTAGCTTAGCATTTTTTCTCTGCAGCGGTGGTGGCGTTGCCATTCTCCATGTATATTTTATTCTTAATTTGATGATTGACTGATGAGCAAGTTTATTGATTGAATAATTAAGGTTTTGTGTTTATACTCTCCGTCCTTGGTCCCTTTAAATAAGTCAGAGTTAACGGCGTTGCAGCTGGGTGGGGTTTTCTGCACCGCGCCGCACAATGAACACCAGAGTGCTCAGACAATCACAGGAAAGTGTTCTCAGTACACGTCTCTGTGATTAATAACTCACTTCACCAGCCACACGGAGAAACAAATGCAGCGTGTTACTTTCAGACACAGTTCGACCTTGGCCTGCTGGGCCAGCGTTTGTGACTCTGCACGAGGAGCCACCAAGTATTCAAAGCAGGAGGCTGAACTATTATTGTGCTCGGCTCTGCCAGGAAGGAGAGGCTCCTTCGGTGAAGTGTGGTCGTTGTGGGAGACCGACAGCTCCTCGCACACTTCAAGCTTCTAATCCCACTCATGGTTTCGCTCTAAAGCCGATTTCCAAATCAAACCATGGCACTGTGTCTGCGGTGAGTTTGCTTACCTTCTCCTCCATTCCTCCATTAATGACAGGTTCTGGCAGCGGACCTGCAGGCATGAAAATGACACAACAATCAGTCACCGGAAAATAAAACTCTTTCTGTCTCTCTCCGTCTGTCGGCATCAGCGTCTCCCTGCTCGTCCCTGTGTCATGACACCTGCAGTCCTGCACCATCAGAGCACAGAGCTCCTGGATCAAGAGTTTTCTCTGCAGCTCACCTTTCATTCCACCGACACCTGCTCTATTACATAGCGCAGGTACGAGCACATCATCTATTATTCACACGTGGATCATCCTCTATGAGATGCTGCTCCTGACTCTACCTCCACCTTCTCCCATGAAGCTTGAGGCCTTCTGCCGATCACATATCTGCAGTTTGACCTCAGCAGAAACTCGCAGACGTTCCCTTGAATCCACGTTTTGACACAAACTATGGTCACGGGGGTCTGGCACATCCCTTACCTTCCATCCCTGTGTCTGATCCTCCAAAGAAAAGTGTTTATAGATGATAATGAACTATTATGGCAGATAGTAGCTGCTCCTTCCGAGTTAATCTGAGAATCGACTCCTCCTCTGGTCTTTGCAGTGTGTGAGTGTGTATGTGTGTGTGAGTGTGTGTGCCACTGACTCTGAGAGGAGCCTCTCCAGGTTCTAACACAGCTCCAGCTCCAGCCTGAGAGGCCACTTGGAGTGAGCGCCTTGGAAACCAAACAAAGGTGCCGTGCATGTGTGTGTGTGTGTGTGTGTGTGTGTGTGTGTGTGTGTGTGTGTGTGTGTGTGTGTGTGTGTGTGTGTGTGTGTGTGTGTGTGTGTGTGTGTGTGCAAGTCGGAGAGTCAGTGTAGGCAGGTGCCCTCTGAGTGGGCAGCATGTGAAGTGCAGGCAGTTACCTGGGCAACACGTCACTGGAATCTCTCTAGTCACTAACACATCTAACTACAGAGGTGGAAAATAGAAGTGCAGTTTCCCCTTAAGGTCCCATATCGGACACTTTTCAGTTCTGACATCCAAAAGAAGCTAAATCTGTGGTTTCAAGCACTAAAAATCATCTCAATGTAGATTCACATCTCATCAGCCAATCAAAGGAGAGGCTCAGAACTTAGATCATCGTGACCATGAACAGTGAAGCAGCCTCCAGCTCACTCTCCTCAGCTGCTAGGCCCTTGGGTTTGGACTGGTAAAGTGGCAAAGTGTGCCGAGGCCAGTCAGGGGAACGTGCACGGCTGCAGAATCAACCACATCGGGTCTATCGGGCAGGAAGGATAGAATATGGCGAGAGGGAAGGCGAGTGCATGGAAGGGAAGTCTGCTGGTGGCGGCGTGACAGCAGCGTGTGCAAGGAAATTGTGGCAGAAATGTGCTTTGCCGGGGCTGCAGCCTTTTTTTCCCCTGGACTGTTTCCACACAGTCCAAGTGGAACTAATAAAACCACAGGACTGATCAAATCAGGGAAATTTTACAGTAGCAAGAAAAACATAATCCAACAATCAGAGGAAGAAAAAAGCTGAAGGAAAAAGAGAAATTAATAGAAATAAAGAAAAGGAGGAGTCTCGTTTTTTAAGCCACAGTTACTGAATACGTGTACATTTCTCTGTGGACACGAGACATTTGGCCCGAGCACAGGCGCACACATCACCTGCCTGAGGATCAGCTGCCCGGGCGGTGAAGGGTCAAACCCAATCACACACTGTACTCGAGCTCCCCCTGGGGGGTGCGGTGGATATGCCAGGACCTTTGTTATGTCAGACGGCCCTTGAGCAAAGCACTGAACACCGAGCACATAATCGGATTCCCATGAGATCATTGTGGAGAAAAGAAAACAGAAAGATTACACCTTGAGTTGTGTATCTGTTTGTCCTCTTACTGTACATTCGCTGGGAGTTTCAGCTCCAACTTGTGACCTTCATCAGAGGAATTTTAGACCCTAGAGTACTACTTGTCATCACATGATGGAAAAGTTATACTTAGGTCACCATCTACCGCCGATGAAGGCCACAGGATGTGAGGTCCGGATCACTTCCTTTAAAATTACCTTCTAAGAAATGTTTTATTAAACTATTCAATCATCGATTTGTCGTCATTTGTTAGCGCCAATGTTTGATATTAAAACTTCTGTGAGACACGTTACAAACAACTCTCGCTCAGTGCAATCTGGGTCTGATCTGTCTGATCCCATCTATTTGTGTCTGAAAGATTAACTTTCTCTACAGGACATCAAACGTGGGGTGGGGGCAGGAAGTGGCTCAGTCTGTCTGTGTTTCTTGGCGGGGAAAGAAAGCAGGACAAAGACAGAAAAAGAGAAAGACTGGAAGAAATAACGGAGGAGAGAAAAGCAGAGGCATCCAACGGAGAGGCTTTTGAAACAGTAACTCCAGCTTGAGAGTAACTTCCTCTGAGTGGCGGCGTGTGCGTCCTCTCACCGGTCAGGTGGTCCAAGGTGGGGTCTACTCTGCACCTCTTGAAAAAGGCGTCTGTGTCGGCGTCCACCAACAGCAGCCGGGTCTCATTCCCGCCCGCTTTAATGGCGGCCACCACTTGTGAGTGCGTCTTCCCCTCCACCAACATGCCGTTCACCTGAGGAGGAGGAGAGGAAATGGTGGATTTAGGGTTTTTAGATAAATTGTGACATAGCTGGAAATCCTTTGAAAGGGTCACTGTTGTTTTTTCATCTTTGTTCCCACAGAGAAGTGAACAAACTGTTCCATCACTGTCAGGAGTTCTTTCTCAACATTATCACTTTGTCTGCCAGAGGCTCCAGGGCAGGAAATCCTGTGTGTCCACACACAAATACACGTACGCATGAACTCACACACACACGCTGACTTTCAAACAGTAACTTGCAAAACAAACTTTTAGGGCTCAATGGTCCACTCTTATTTTGCCCTTTAGGTTTAGATCTCTCCTGGTATTTAACCGACAGTGTAACAGCTACTTTCAGGATGTACAGCAACATGTCGGCTCCATCCCAGACCAGATGAGTGTTGTGGGATAAAATCGCCATGGGAAAGCATGTAAGAAATGTGTCGAAGGGTGTGTATGTGTGTGTGTGTGTGTGTTTAGGTCATAGGGCGGACCGGCACATCTAAGCCAGCCTCACAGAGGAAGCTGGACAATAGCCGCTTGGCCAGTAACAGTGGTAACAATGGTCGTCCGCTCCCCACAAAGCCCTGCTCCCCAGTGGGTGGCGCGGCTGTCTGGGGCCCTCTGGGGGACTGAAACCCCCTCACAAGACTCTAACACAGGCCCTGAAACTTCTTTTTAATCCCTGTGTCCTCATCCCCCTTTCGGATTCGGGGGGGGGGGGGGGGGGGGCAAAAGGTAGGAAGCGAAAAGGAGTCCGGCTTGATCATGTGTTTAAAAAAAAACACAGAATGAGTCAGAGATGCTCATTGTGAGTCGCTTCTGCTTCTGCCAACTCGATAGCAGTGGGAGTGATTGGTTGTATGTATAGTAACCACATGGCCCAGCGAATCTGTGAAGAGTGAAAGCACAGACACGTGATCTGTGTGGGACCTGGAGGGACGGAAAAAGATCTAATCTTCTTATGTTATACATTTTAACTTTTATCAAACTTTGAAAATATTTGCTGGACATGTTAAAGAATGTATTGTGAGCAGCCACACTACATCCAAGTTTAAAATGAGAAAACTTCACTATTTCACATCACAGCGGTGGAATGTAACAAAGTACATTGACTTAGTTACTGTATGTAAGTACATTTTTCATGTATCTGTACTTTACTTAAGTAGATTTACTTTTTCAACATGTATCAGCAGCTACATTCTCACAATGCATTGCAGTACACGGTCACATTGTTTTTATATATTTTCAAATAACGATCAGAGCGGGCAGGTAAGATTAGACTCCGCCTCCTACAGCGGCAGCATCACTGGTGGCGAAGAAAACACCACGAGACTCAATAATAATGATGTAGTAGAGTCCATTTAATGTACTTTCTTACTTTTACTCAAGTAGAAAAGATAATGTGGTATTTTTACTTGAGTACATTTTTGTGTCTATTTATTTGTCTGCTGTTTAAACCAGTCTACACTGTACAGGTGTGGGCAGATCAGACCCCAGACCAGTTAGGAAGCAGATTGTTCCAGTGTGAGGCCGCGTGCAGTGACAGTTAAGAACCAAGTCCCCTGGTTGGTTTTAAGACCTCACACAGCGGCTGTTAGTTCACATCACATTCCTCTGAGCACACTTGACCCAAACACTTGCTGAGTACAGTGTGAGCACCAGACCTCTGATCATTTGTAATTATTATTATATAACAATATCATGATATCTAGGTACAGATCAAGGATGAAACAGATGTAAATACAAGACCCTGCCTGCAGTCACACGTTTAAAATAAACATTAAAATCATAGCACGTGTGACTATTTAATTATTTGAAAATCCATTCTTCAGTTTTTCTCTGAGACGGTAAACAGACTTTCTCTCGTACTTCACAGAATAGCTGAGGCCTGATTACACGTCACTCCATTCTTCTCTAAATTTACCCCAACGAAGAAATACCACGGGCTGTCTAGAGAGGAAGTGTGGCAGACTAATCAGGATATATGATTTGCATGGATATTTTTAAATAATAATAACTTGGTCAATAACCAGTTACTTTTTATAGAGACTAATTTCTCTAACTTCCTTAAAACTGCCCAGGACTTCAATTAGAGCCTGAACGATTTCTTAGTTGGTCAATAAAACCACATATTTCACTGATAGTGAAAAGTTTAATTTTACAGAATAAACAATGCAGCAAATATTCAAAAGTGGTTGTATTAGTTTTGTCTTTTTGTTTAAAGTTATTCATAATAAAATTTATGGTTAAACTCTAAAATATTAAGGCTGAGTCTTTGTTGTAAAGGTTTGATAACGACATCTTAGGAATCTTTGCCTAATTTTTGCATATATATTGAGCAATATATCGGTATCGTAAAATCTTTTTACTCCCTTATATTGGTTTCAACATCTATATTGAAATCTATATTGCTTGGGCTAATTTAAATATATGCTTTTTCTATACGAGCAGGATATGGAACTAATGTGCAAAGTCCTCTAGACTAGAAAATCCTCACCAGAACCAATTATATGTCTCTCTTCATACTGACTTAAAGCCATGCCTGGTCTCTCAGTGCTGCAGCGTTGACCTCATTAAAGTACCTGTACTATTCTGTCCTGTGCCAGCACGCCTGCCCTCTCTGCTGGAGAGTCTTCATCCACAGCTCGGATGTACTGGCCCGGCCGCGCCCGCTCGCTGTGCAGGTTGAAGCCATATCCGTTAGAACCTCGCTGGATCACACACAGCCGCGGCCGCAGTTCGGTGCACACCTCCTGAAAGACGCCACACAAGAGAGAGCAGGTATGTTAATGTGATGTTTGGGACATTTGACAAAGTTGCTAGCGTTTAAAAAAAGTCCCTCCACCATGTGTGTCTGCACAGGGAGAACGAGAGGCACGAAGATAACGGAGAGCTCCAGTGAATCGTTAACCATGAATATGAAGCCGAGGTTGAACATGCAGGTGGCCGCTGCATGCTGATGTGTTGTGCTGTGTGTTTTTGACCAATCGTGAGTAAACTGAAGCTGCTGTTGGACTCCTCGTGACTCCGACCGCTGCTCGCCAGGAAGGAAGAGGGTCTTGGAGGCATGTGATTGGAGGAGTGCTGGTAAAGGTTTGTGGAGAATTTGGGGGGGGGGGTGTAGAGGAAGGGACCGGTTCCGGTGTGGTCCGTAGCCGTGCATTGCTCCAGGCTCCAGCGAGGACAATGGGAGCTGGGCGTTGACCTCTGACCACCTCCCCTCGCCCTGTCCCGTCCAGTCCCAATCGGGGATGGCAGGAAGAGTTAGAGCCGTATTGTCATCCAGGAAAAAACTCCAGCTCGATCCCAGAACCTCCCTTCCGCTGCGTGGATGAAGCAGCAGCTTTATTTAGCAGACGGAGCCTCGGTGGCTTTGTCATCACAGAGATCTAACCACAGCAGACACATCGACATACAGGAGAGAACCGGAGACTTCGCTGGTCAGGATAATCTTTGCCAGCGTGACCGACCTGACGCTCTCTCCACATCAGGGCGGCGGCTGGACCACAGCCCTCTGTCAACTGAACACTTTGAAAGACAATGAACGTCGATAAATAAGCATGAATGAGTCACATGAAAAACTTTGGCAGGAGACTGATTGATGGCAGCCACTTCAGGACATAAATAAACTGCGGACGTTATAATAACCGAGTCCGTCTGACTCCACATTTACAACCTGACACCACCAATGACTGATCGTCACTCCACCGTATTATGCAAATCAATTGTTCTGAGCCAACACCTCACCCACCCCCTGCCAAGTCCACCAAGACCTAACTTCTATCAGTGAAGCACCCGGAGATGTGACCACCAGGTGGCGATTGAGACAGTTTAGCTGTGTCTCACCTTGAAGATTGATTGGGTCAAAACCTAGACTGGTCCCAACTGCGCTCCTGTGACAAACTGCTTTTCATCGAGGTAATGGCGGCAGCAAGCGAGAATAACTTGGTGCACATGTTGAAAAAGTTTTCAATAAACCCAAGAACTTTTTCCTTCGTAGCTTTGTTGCTAGGCGATGGCTTTAAGGGCGGTAACCTGGTAATGTGAAGGATGCAGCCCCTGAATTATGACACAGCTCTTGGCTTCACTTTTGGGCAGTAGTCATGTCATCCGTCTGTACACACAGTCTACGTGCTCAACACAATAAGAATTACAAGGTGGTTTTCTTGTCGATTTTGTCGCTCTGGCTGCTGTTAGGCGTCCCTGTGCTGGGAGAGAGGGCGAGGGAGGCCCTGGCAGCGACAACAGAGGAGGGTCTGTGTCTGGAGAGGACAGGAGGGCTGAAGAATCTCCACGCGGGTCTGAAATCTGTGGAATCTGCTGAACACACACAAGCCATGAGGAGAACCACTGCTTCTCAAATGCTTGTGTGTGTGTGTGTGTGTGTGTGTGTGTGTGTGTGTGTGTGTGTGTGTGTGCATGTGCCCCTGCAGTGCGCCACTCATATTTCTTGCCAACAGCATCGACAAATGTGTGAATAACTTCTGCCAGTAACGCTACAGCTGCAGATACACTGGTCACATTTAAACCCAGAGAACATTCGGTTGGGACACTCTGTAAATTACAGACTGAATTCACGACTCCTCCACGTACAGTCAGCTGAGGCCCGTGGCTAAAACAAAATGATAAACACAAATCTGTGTTCTCTAATTTACACTGAGTACATACTTGTTTCAGGCAGGGCTTGGCCTTGGTCTGAGGTCAGCTTTAACAGTGTTATACGTCTTCTCAGACCTTTTATTACCTCACAGAGGAGGTTTCTGTTTTCATTTTCGTCTGCGTTTGTTTGTTTGTCTGTTGGTTAGCAGGAATACGCCTAAACTACTGGACGGGTTAACACACGTAACTTGCTGGATGGATTCAATGTGGGGAGAGAACCAAGCCCTGGATCCAGATCAGGGGGTTTTTCAACATTTTCCCTGATTTCCCAGAGAAAAATTCATGAATGTTGAATAATGAGACACAACACATTGTGTGGAATTTCTGTCATTCCTATTTCTCACTTTTTCTGAGTGCATCGCTTCAATATCAAAAGTCACACAGTTTTTTCGTGTGAAAAAGTCTTCTCGGCTCAGAAAAACAGGGTTTGGAGATCGACACACTCGCTCGGTGACACAAACTTTCCCTGTGATGAGGGAAGTGTTGAACAGGAAGTGTTGACACATCTTCCCTCGGTTCGCTTCCCTCTGCGCTCACTCAACTTCCTGACATGAGAGGGAAATCAATACACAGAGAAAACGTGGCCAAGACACACGTACATGTATGTCCTCCGTCATGAGAATGCACATTTACATTCGTTAGCATGTAGAGGAGGAGGTTTTGTCAAATGTAGATTAAAATACAGTTTAACCCCTTTATGGAGATGTGAGGGGAATCAATGTTTTTATCAAGTGAAGGCACCTCAGTATTATTCTTCATTCTTTAATGCAACGTTCATGGTTGTTTGACCGTCATGTACTGTGTGTGTGTAGCGTGATCTCGTTGTTGATACTGGGTGAAAAGTCCGACTGTGATTCTTTGCCTTCAAACTCAGTTTTCACTTGGTTTTCATTGTGCAATGTTGAGTTTTGCAGTTGAGTCAACAACTGCTTTGTATCCACTTGTGTTAATGTTCAACCAACAGCAGCCTCCATTACTGACACACTATTAACACAACCTGGGATGACACTAAGTTAAGTGACACTGGAGAAGCCAAATAAAGGGAAAACAGTCCAAAGTAAAGCTGCATCACGTTTATTCCCACGGGGACAAAAGTCTATTGAACCAACTTCCCTCTCAAGTCTCTGCTGTTAAACAGTTCATTAAGATTCACCATCGCTCAGGCAGTGAATGTACGAGAGTGGTTTGTTCCTCCTCTGCACAGATTCTGGAGACTACAAATAAGCAGTTGCTTTGAATACTAATCATTCCAGAACAATACCAGGGTCCATTTTAATATTCTCAAAACACACTTCTCACTTCTCACTCACAAAACTCCCTGCACCTGCTGCTTTCATTTTCTCTTTAGCGTTTTGAAAGACACAAAGGTTTCGCTGGTTCGCAATCCAGAGGCTGGTGTAGACATGTTATAAACACGCTTCTGTTTTTTTCTTTGGTGGCAGCAATAACCAATAAGAGATAAGATCCGGAGGCAGAATTCAACTAACAGGCTCAATGACCAAACTGCAGCTCCTAAAATCCCATGTTCTCCCCAAGGATGTAACTCTCTGGACTCGAGAATAATACTGGAATACAATCGTGAATATTTAAAACACAAATACAGGTTTGTCAGCATAGTTCTAGGACATTAAAATGTAATGCTGAATCCAAAGGTCCTTTTCTAAAATGCTTTTTTTAATGTAGATAAGAATAAAAAGCAAATCTTATAGGTCTTGCTGGGGATGATAATGCTAACTACTGCTAATAACCATTAATTAATACTCTGCCAAGAAGGTCATCTTTTTACCCCTGTCCATTTATTTGTTGAGCTGCCAGCATAGTGCAGATTATATGCTACTTATAATATTTTCTGTCTTCACCATCTGAAGATGACCAATAGGATTCATCCTCTGGAGACCATGAACGTCTTCATGGTAATTCAACCAGTAGCTTCTGAGATATTTCCGTCTGAATCAAAGTGGTGTGTTGACAGACAGACTGATATCACCATCCAGTGCCGCACCGCTAGCGACTGAAGTTTATTAAATATCAGCATTTACGTCAACGTTCCTCCCGACAGAGCGCGGACAGACCGGTTCATCATTTTTGCCTCGGAGCCAGAGCGACAGGTGAGCGTTTGACGCGCCGCATTGATGGATGTGCATCATCTGAGGCTCTTCTGGGAGAATTAAAGCAACAGCTTATCTCCCATAATAACCATCCATCATGTTTACCAGTCTCTCGCTGAGCCACCGGAGATTTGGGCTCTCCTGCTGATTCAGGCCGACAGAGGAGGGCTGGAGCTGAGGGCCTCTGCATGGAAAAGAGTGAGTGTGTGTGTGTGTGTGTGTGTGTGTGTGTGATGCCAGAGGCTGCAGCTCTGCCACTCAGTCTGCCAGTTACTTCATATTTTCCCCCCATGCTTGGCCAGACAACTGATGTGTAACTACAGGCCTCAATAAAGAAGCACACGTGGGACTTGTGTCATTCCTGCCCAGCTCCTGGTCTCTGACTCAACGACTTTCTGTTGTCACAAGCTGAAAATGTCCTTTACTCATTATGTAAAACACCTCGCTGACATTTCTTTTAGCTGTTCCTCCTCGATGCAAACATCTACGTTTGACCACTGGTAACGTCCAGTAAACTCTGGGGTGCTGCCAATCATCGCCTGAGACCTGTCACACTCAGCTGAGCTCCGCTTGCAGATATGTCATCTAAAGCAGTCACTCTCTCTCTCTCTCTCTCTCTCTCTCTCTCTCTCTCTCTCTCTCTCTCTCTCTCTCTCTCCTCCTGCTGCTAACTCCACCCCCCCCCCTCGTTGTAATAACCGAGGGCAGCTCTCCCATGAGTTTGGCGCCTCTTTGATCAGCGTAAAGAATAACCAGCAAGGTGATGTGCTGCCAGGCACCGAGGTCACTCGCCGTTGGCCTCCCACTCCTTGTGATTGTCATGTGTAGCTTTTGATGGAGATTAACAATCCTCAAGGACGGACTTAATAAATGTTTGATGTAAACCCGGTTTCCTTTTTAACCACAGGTTTTGGCCCCTTGAATGCATGGAGCGCACCACTCTCTCGGGGCAGGACGGGGGGGTGTTGGGTTTCAAGCTGGACCATGGAACCAGCTGTGAGGCAGGCAGGGGAGGGAACAAAGCACAGCACTGTCCCCCACCCCTTCCATTTGAGGATGGGACAAACTAGTTCTACAAAAGACACTAAAGAAAGGTTCTGCCGAGGGTTCCCATTACAATGGACTCTTTAGGGAGGGGGGGGGCTGAAATTATAAAAGTAATGTCAGTCATCACAGCAGGAGCACAGATAAGAACAAATGTGTGGTCTTGATTATTAAAGAGGTCGGGCCTTCCCTGGGAGATCTTTGAAAATGAGCCTGCAGGTTGCGTCTTTGCTTTTAAAATCATTACTTCGTTCAATCCGCTGACGGGTATTTGTTGACCTGATCTTTAACTAATGAGTCAACAAGTTTTATCTCCTCCACCAGTCTTCCTGTCCCTGACCCTCCACCCTTTGCAGACCTGCGCGCTGCACGAGGCTGTCGACCTCGAACACGAGTCCCTCCACCTACCGTGTTTGTGTAAGAAAATACATTGAGAGGAAAAAGGGGAAGGCAACAACAAGAATGGAAGTGGAGATCATTGAGTTTCACAAGGCAGAATCTTTACACACATTTTTACACTGTATATGAGCCAACACCTCCAGAGGAAGGCGACCAGGGGGAATCCTGATCAGAGAACTCAAACCTCCACTGGTTCCTTTGAGCAGAAAGGTGCAAACCAGTACTAAGAACCAGAATTCACGAAATTGAATGCTTTGCCCTCCAGCTCAGCCACAATGTTCTGATCCGAGATCTGCATAACCGTAATTTTAGGTCCTGAACCAAGGAATTGGGAAACTAAAGGAAAGGGTTAGGGTTATTCTTTTAACAACTTAATGAGGATATACCCCCTTAATCGAATCAGCTCCAAAATATAATGGGTTCATATCCCACCCTTCCACCAATTTCTTTCTATAGATTTCCAGAGGATGGAACCATTTCAGGAAACGTGCGCACCAACAATGTACATTTTCTGCTCTGTCTTGGTCGTACCCTAAGAATGTCATCCACAGGGGGGAGGGAGGTGAACAGCAGGAGGGGGTGAGTCTATTTCAGGGTGAGCAGTGGTTCATTTCCCCCTCCGCCCCCCCCGGCTGGGTGCGGCCCTCCGGCTCATTGTCCGGGCCAGGGTGGTGAACCTTCGGCAGAATGGAGAGGGAAATGCAATGTGGCATTGTGGAGCCTCCGTCCAGCATCCCATAAGACCCAATCATCAGCAACCCCACCACCCACCACCCAACCACCCACCCAACCACCCACACACACACACACACACACACACACACACACACACACACACACACACACTGGGTTCAGGTTCCACCTCTGACCTGGTCCACAGTGATGCTGTTGTTTGAACTGACGTCACTGAGTCGACTTTGTGAGAGAGTCACTGAGTCGACGCGCCACATTAAACTGCCACCAATGTCAACGTCAATTCTTTTTCTTTCACGCCGAATCAATAGAGGAATGTAATGTTCTCTTGTGATGTGGAAGAACTTTATCTTCTCTTCTCCTGAGACTTAGGCGTCGTGCCTTCGGGGCAGTCTCCCTCCTTTTGCCAGTTTACGGCTGACCTTTAAACGACGGCACATATGAACTTAGCATTGCACAAACGGTCCTGGAGGCCTCGGGAGTTTAAGAAACCGACCATGTAATCACAGTCTGCCCGTGGGCCTCTGCTGCGTGCCCCCCCACCTCTTCTGTCTCTCCTCATTTCCTGCCGTCGCTGCACTGTCCTCAAGAGTAATAAAGGCGAATATGCCCTAAAAACATTCTTATAAAACCGTGTGTCCTGAATCCATCCCACATGCTCACAAACCGTGTGTTTACACTGCAGAACAAGTAGGGACACATAGTGAATAATTATGAGTTTGTTGTCAATGAAAGAATAATGGGTTTTTTTAGTGTTTTAGTAACTTTAGGTTTCTTCAGATGAATTCAAACTGTTTTCCTCGAGTCCTTTTAAACTGCTTCCTTGTGCTCGCTGCTTTTCCAAACTCTGAAACTAATATAAATTGCACTGTGATACTAGTGTTATCTTGGGCGATGTTTTTTGATAGTATTGTATCACGAGTTTCCCTGTGATTCACACCCATAAAACACACAATAACAGCGAACCCCGATGAAAGCTGCTGGAGGAGTTTGGCTAAAGAAGCAAAAATACCAACACAACCGAGAATCTGGCATCGGTCTGCAGTTTTTAAGATAAACAGGGATAACGTAGACAATGAATATGATTCTGGTCAAGGCATAAAATGAATAATGACATTGTCCAGTTCCCAGTGTTTGTCTGGAAACTGTGTTTTTAAAATTTTTAATTATAGTAGTTGTATGTTGATTATGTAGTTTTACATAGTGATACTAATGTATGAAATTGAAATTGAGAACATTTTGGGGATAAAAGATAAAGGGTCTGTTTTGGACAGAATATAATACCTGACAAATTATGTCATTACACTTTTACAAATATCCTGCAGTCATTCCGAATATTACATCGAAACAAACAATCGCTTCGCTGACTAATCGCTGCACTATTGAATAACTTCCTCTGTACAAACGGTGGCGCAGATTTCCATCGTTACATCACCCAGTCCAACCACCCGACTCGTACGTGTCTTTTTTGTTTCATAATCAAACATTTGTAAGAAAAACAAGTTGCACTCGTACATTCACAAATGTTGAAAAACAATGAAGCCCTCGACATCCACCTCCCCAGCCCCACCCTGTCTTGTCTAGTGGACAATTTCCCTTGAAACACACGGTCCAGTGTCAACACAGAGCAGAGAAGGGAAGGGTGACTCCCAGACCTTCTTTCACGCACATACAAGCACATACAAGCACACACACACACACACACGCATGTGAAAAACGCTCACGCAGAACCAACATAAATGCAACAAATGCCAAAAAACAAATGGGGGAAAGGACAGGATGAATCATGGTGTGTATCTGATCCTGTCAGACCAGCACACTGACACACACTCCATTACCCAAACACAGCCGGAACAATACCTGGCTTTGTCAAGATGGCTTCAGTGACAACCAGCAGACTGTCAGCTGGAGATCGTGTTTACTTTGGACCATGACTCACTGTCTGTTGCTGGAATGACACACTATTACACTAATGTCTCTTGTGTATAGTTTATGCTGTGTATCGTGTTTTAATCTGGTGGCTGCAAATTGAACCATTGCCTTCACACTTATAGCTTTGGCTGCTGGACCTCTAACTGCAGGAGCAGGGTGGTGATGGTGGTGGGTGGGTGGGGGGGCTCTTCCACCAACAACAATGACAGGAAATCAGCACAAATGTCCTGGGGTCTGTGCACAGGCCAAGACTCCCACAGACACGGAGGCAGTCGGCCAGAAACACACCCCTGACCATCCTGGCTCAAATAGCTGACGCAGGCGTGGTCATCTCTGCCGCTAATGCATGACAAATAATAACCGACGCTTGTTCTATTAACAGAAAGTCTCATCCGCAGGCCTCCACAGGTCTGATAATGGTCGATTATAAACTCAAGTCCACCCTGCAGAACGAGAAGTGACAGAGCACAGATAACAACGTCACATGGACGGGATGTTGCCCCCATTTGTCCCAGAAATTACAGACAAGTATTCAAAACCCTCGACTGAATCCTTCCTGCAGCGTTCTGCCCATTTGGGCAAAAAAGCGTTCTGACTGTGACTGTGAAACCACATGGTTAAGTTCAGGGTTTGCTTCAGGCGACACACACACACACACACACACACACACACTGACTTGACTGAGCTATGGACAGCCCATAAAAACCAATAAATAAGACCACTGTCAATCTCGACCATTCACCGAACATGCACACAAACTCAGACTTGAATCCTCGTACAACACAACGGGGGGTGAAGGTGATTTGTTCAGGGATAACACTCCCACTCAGTGTTGGGAACGCAGTCCAAGCTTTGAGCTCTTTAATTACCAGGTTTTATATGAGAGTGCAGATTAGAGGAGAGAAACGATAACCAACAGAGGGGACGGACTAAAAAAAAAGTCGTCCTCTTGTCTGATTTCAGGCCACTGTCTCGATGCTGTACAATCACACACACACTTAGAGAGAGTCTTACACACACACACTCCCTTAGAAAGACGTGCCTACGCATCACATCTCATCTCGCCGCAGTCGATTTCATCTGACACAAGTGCTCTTCCTCTCCTGTAATTAGTGTTTAAAGACTGCGGCTTATGTAAGCAGCCTGCAGTCACAAGGAAGACTCCCAAAAGCTTCTCACCCTCACACTCTCCCAGTGAATCACTGCCAGAAAAAAAAAAAACAACAAGCACAGTGTGATGCTGGAAAAACACATTTCGGTGGTTTTAGCTGCAAAACAAAATGTGCAAAGAAATTATGTTGCAAATTAAATGCACCTCTGGAATATGAAAAAACATGTATATGAAAACAAAGAACAGCAGCAAGTCCTCAGATCTGAGAAGATGGAATCAGAAGAATCAACGATCAAAACAATCGCCCGTCAATCAATCCATCAACTAATTGCCTCCTCACTTCAGCTCTGGATTTGATTACATGTCGTCTTACAACCATCTCAGACGTGCAGCAGTCCACCATTGTACTGCCTGGTGAACTAAACAACGACCTTTGGAACCGATAATGTGTTTTTGTGTGTGTGGTTCCACGTTGACGTCAGCGGCTCTTATTTTCTTCCCAGGGCCGAACTCCACGTTTTGACCTTCATCGCTGCTCATCCATTTTCGCACCTCCCCTGCACTGTCTCACTTTCGCCTACCTCCATCATCGCACTTGCTTAGCCTCCACATGGATGGCACACACAGACCTACACACACACACACACACACTTACTCACACACATGCACACAACATCAGCGTATCCATGGCGACATTGAGCCCAGCTCCTTGGTTTTTCCGGAGAGGGGCGTCGCTCTTCGAACCCTCTTTTGTGTGGCTTCAAAGACGAGGCCAGACAGGCAGTGTGCAGACGTCAGTGTGACTGCTAAACTAACGCAAGGCCGTCCTTTGCAAAGATTGTGTGTGTGTGTGTGTGTGTGTGTGTGTGTGTGTGTGTGTGTGTGTGTGTCACTGGCCCAGGCCACAGGCTTCGGGCACAGGAATGCCGGACAGGATGTAGGGAGAAAATTCCAGAAAGACTGGAGTCAATGCAAAACACACCCTGAAGTGCTTCTGAGTGTAACACAGAGACACAGCCGACTGTAAACTTCGTCCCTCGGGTCCAATTTACACTCTCACACACTCGACTGTGTCTTCTTCTGTCCCCAAGTAACTTCCTCGGCGTCTGAAATCTTGATTTTCTACACACTGAGCCTTTATATGATAAAGAAGAAATGAGAAAAAAGGGGTGAGAATGCATTGGCTGTTGTTTGTTTTTCGACGTTTGTTTCGCCCTGGGTTGCGTGCCAGTGTGAACCGTACCGCCACGGCTCCATTAATCCCTCTGTGGAGCGCATCGAGGGTAAACACGGGAACAATCGCTGTATATTCTGAAGACAAACAGCCCAACCCGGCAGCGCTCAAGTGCTTGTGAGGAAAAGGAAAGTCTTTTTTATTTTTTAAATACCAGAAGCACAACTCCCATGAGGCCCTGCATGGCTCGGGATATGTACACGCTGTCATTACAGGCTCAACTTATGATTAAATGTCAAACACTGTCCTCAGTAATGACAGGAGACAGGACGTTTATGCTTTTCTCTGAACATCTGGGTTCATATGAGACTTTACATGTGTAATGGTCCTTCACATATTAATGATAAAAATGGTCTGAGAGAAGAAGTAGAATATTCACGATGACGATCGAGCCGACAGAAGGCATCACTTCACACACTGAGAATCTGTGATGGACCAAAGTAGAACTCAGAAGATCACAAAACCTCCATCAAGGCCCAACACCCAACACTTCAATTCAATCAAGCTGCACTGCTTCTCTGTTTCACATAATCAAACATAGAATTGACAGAATCCACCTTTGTTGCTATTATGGCCTTTTTCTTCACTTTTTTTGAAATTCCATTGAATCTAGATTAATCAAACAGAAAACACAATTTCAGAATCTCCTGACCATCACCATCACTTTACCTTCTATTTCAAAGTGTCGTGACCTCCATGACCTCCATGACCTCCTGTCAGTGGGTCACCCCCCCCCCCCCCCCCAACAACAAAACCTACAAAGCTCCATGTCTCAGGCATGAGCACGGAATTGTGGACGGACTGGCAGCACCTGGATGTGATGGACGCTCTGTTTACCAGCACAAAAAGGACAGAGTGACAGAGACAGATCCACAAAGGAAGAAGAAATGAGGAGAATGAACCTCAGCTGGGTCTTCTCCACCTCTTTGTTCGTGCTCGCTGCCGGGCCTGTGCTCCTCTCCCCACCTTACGGCCAAGTACCGAGGAGGGGGAGTCAGCCACGTACAGAAACAGCCTTGGGGGTAAACATCCAGGATGCAGCAGCGAGGGGCACAGATGTTCTGGACTGGAGAGACCCTCGTCTCCTCGAGTGCTTTCTAATGAGCCTCGGTGGTGAGTTCACAGACACACAGCTTGGCAGGAGAGAGGAGCAGACACGGCAACAAGTGGCCACTGCCGCGTGAGTCTGTGCCCATAATGTGTTACAGACAACGATCAAAGGTTGGAAATCTCATTTTTGTGGGATTCATTTAAGGAGGATTTTTTTTTAAATGACACTAAACTATTTCCTGTTGTTTTGATGTGGAGTGTTTGGCAATGTCAGATATTTAGTTCTGGTCTTTTTTCACCGCGTCTTTTCACCGAGTGTTGTCTGTTATGCAGCCATGTCACTGTTGCTGACTTTATGTTTAACCTCATGGCATCGCGGCAGCAACAGAAGACACAGCGACTTCACATTTTGGACCGTTTGCCCTCTGAGGGAAAAACTGAAAGTCACTTGTTGCTTGAGACTGTGGTGACACAGATGTTTACAGAGAGGGAACTGAAACAAAGTTATTGGGCATCACCTTAGACTGAAACTTCTGGGCTGCTCATATCTCTCCGGTTCTCTCCTCCTTTCGTTGGCTGCCAGTTAAATTAGGGATTGATTTTCAGATTCTTTTAATAACTCTTAAAGCTCGGTCTGGATTTATATCTCAGCGCTACCCTGTGCTCCAAGCTGTAATCCAAGATCTATAAGAAGTACAATTGTTGTAGTTCCTAAATGCAGGCTGGTCATTTAGAGTCGGAATATACTTGCTGTCAACTTTGCGGACACGTACGCAAGATGGCTGCTTTACGTATATCCTCGTGTGTGGCTTGTCCACGTCCTCGGAAATTGACTTGACACGTACGCAAGATGCAAAACACATATAATAGTTGCACGTTTTTTAACGGGATCAGGGGATACATCATCAGGGCCATAACTGGCGGAGAGATTTGATGATTGTGACGTCACTGTCTCGATCTTAACATCTTGAAATCTTGATCTCCTCTGGTGTCGCCATATGTGTACTGTGTGAGGAAAGCCTTTGAATGCCTGATCTCTTTTTAAATATTTTATTATATTGGTTTTGTTTCTTGATTTGAGAGCTATTGAAATAAACCTTTACGACTGTTATTATAAAACCTTGTGGGGAGGAGTAGCCACTGCCACTGGGCATCTTCAATGGATAAACTAGACACACAGTAGAGTTTGCTCTGTGTTTTCATGAACCCAGAGCAGAGGCAGGTTCCTTTTTTTGTCTGACCCTGACCTCAGCCTGGCAGCATCAGCAGCAGAGAGGAGGCATCATGTGGGAGCAGCTTCCAGAGGGAACCATGGCACAGAGCAGCTATTCTCTGCAGGGGAAACACCTCCAGAGTGCAATGCATTCAGCGGCTTGTAATGTGAGTGCTTGAGAGCTGTTATTGTGCAGAAGAGTGTAAGTGGAGGAGGAGGAGGAGGAGGTGGAAGAGGAGGAAGAGGAGGGGAAGTGAAGAGGAGACAGGAAACTTTATCTGAAACTTTGTCTCACCTTCTCAGAGCTGATGCTCAGCTTCTTGTCGACGTGCTCGTGGATTTCCCCGTTAGTCTTCGTGGACTCCCTGGGTGTCACCTCCTCTTCCTCCTGCTGCTGCCGCTCCTCCACCATCACAACCACCTCCTCCTCCTCCCGCTTCTCCTCGCCAACCGTCCCGTCCACCTCTTCCCTCACCTCCTCCACCTTCTTCTCCTCCTCCTCCTCCTCCTCCTCTTCATCGAGCGGCACCGGGACCCCCTCGGTCACATACTCCTTCAGACACTTCATGTTGTGCCTCTTCAGCAGCTGCTCCGTGTCCGGGTCCACCACGACGAGCTCCAGGCGGCCCGGGGTGGCTCGGATCCGGGACACGACCTGCTGGTGGCTCTCGGTCTCCACGTCCTCCCCGTTCACGAACACCAGGCGGTCCCCGGCGCGCAGCCCCGAGGTCTCCGCCGGGCTGTCGGACTCCACCAGGCGGATGAACTGGCCCGTCTTACCTTTCTCCCCGTGGAGGTGGAAGCCGTAGCCGTTGTCCCCCTTCTCCAGCGCGCACAGCCGGGGGCGCAGACACTGGCTCTTGCTCTGGCGCATGGTCGGCTTCGAACTGCCGCTGCTGCTCAGCCCTGTTGCCGGATCGAGACAGAGCAGAGGACCTGCCCAGGATGCTGCTCACTGAGGAGGAGGAGGAGGAGGAGGAGGAGGAGGAGGAGGGGGGAGTGTGGGAATGAGTGGTACCCCTTGGAAGAACACCCAACCCCCGCCCCCTGCAGGGAGATCAGTCCTTGGGAAGCTGCGGTGCTGCTGGACTCGGTCCCACTCGTGTTCCTCTGCAGCCCACTGACCACCAGTGTTTGGGCAGATCCTCACACCTTGAGGCACAGACCGAACAGAGGAGGCCCCCTGAGCTCACTCATCTGAGGCGGGAGCTGCTGTCGGTGTTTAAAGTAGAGAAGTCACTCAGGAAGAGGGAGGTGCGTTCGGGGACCAGCCCTGCTCCTGCTGCTGCTCCTGCTGCTCCTCCTGCTCCTCCTGCTGCTGCTGCTGCCTGGTGTAGAGAGGCTGTGGCTGGAGGAGCAAACACAAACTAACAGGACTTAGCAGCAGGATGAAGACGATCAGAGGACGAGACAGTGTTGGAATGAAGACAAAATCAACTTTTAAAAATGTTACAATAAACTTTGCTATGGTGGCCCTGAAGTACAAATCACAACTCGAAAATGACAAATCAAACAACACAACAACAAACTACAAGGATGTACAGTTTGTGTTTGGCACTTCAGAACAACCGTACATAAACAAAACACTTCAGGTAGTTTCAGTTTTCTGTCGTTCAGTATTTGTGTTTTCTTTACAGTTTTCTTGAAGTTGTTTTTCATTTGTTTGTACTATCCAGATTTTTGCATTTCATCTAGTTTGTGTTTTGAGTTAAAAACCAAAACCTTTGGGCAAAAATCTGTCTTTAGACTTATATATTATTATATATTGTTCAGCCATACATTTGATTATTTCCCTGCGTTGTATCATCTGCCATGAAAACATTTCCCATGTGTGGAATTAAATACTGACATTATAATAAAAAGCCAGGCTGCTAGAGATAATATCAAAAAATAGTTTTGCGTGAATGTTTTTAACAGATAACATTTAGTTCTAACTTGTCTTCAATGCCAGTCTCCAGATCCTTATCTGCATCGCTTTTCTTTTGAAGTGAGTCGACTCAGATCCCTCTCTTGGCGCGATGGTAAAAGAAAAAGATAAAAAAAGGTATTTCAGGAAGCTGCTGAACCAAACCTTTGGATGCAGGATTTGACTCTTCAGCTGACAATGCTTCCAGACGTGATAAGAGGACAGTGACAGGAAATCCCAATCAAGCCACCGGAGCATCTGTGCCGATTACTGCAGTGTGTCTGACTCGTCCAGCGAGGAGTTCACCTGCTAGCGGGACATCATCCGAATGATTGATCCACCTCAAAGTAAAGGATGGAGGACGTGCAAGTGTGTGAGTGGGAGAGGAGGCCAGCTGCGTTCAGGGGTACAGCCCAGTGCAGTGAATCATGAATGAGCTCCAAGTTTTTAATGTCTTCACCAAGCATGTTAATACAAACTCACTGCACCGACAACGATGACAAACACTTCATGGTTACAGATCTTGAGCGACATGAAATACATTAGCATGTGTGTTGTGAGCTGTCAGTTTCCCTGTGCTACATAACGGAGAATAAACAGTGTAGCTGCTGCCACACAGTGGCTCATTAACCTCACCACATCCTGTCACCCACTCCTACTCCTCTCCGCCCTAAATCTCAACACACACACACACAAAGACACACACAGACTTCAAGAAAACAACACCACATACATTACAAAATATACTTTTTTATAGATGTGTATATATATATGATAACAAAGCACTTTGTTGTGGCACTTTGTGATCACCGTGACGCCTCAGACAAACGTGACACTGAGCAGGATTTGACAAGCAAACATTAAAAATGAACATTTACAAAGAATCAAGTTACACGATGAGGCGTATGAACAAATACAGCTTCGGTACAGCCCAGACAACAACATCCATCATTAAAGGAGACACAACAGTGTTTGGGAGGGCTGTGTGTGTGTGTGTGTGTGTCTGTGTGTGTGTGTGTGTGTGTGTGTGTGTGTGTGTGCACTGCATGCTGGGGAATCTCTATCCGAAGACATGACAGTAATGAAAATCTTTTTATTTTTAATATGGAGCCTGGTGGGATGATCCTCCAGCACGGGTACATGTACACGAGCGCCCTCAAAAGGTTGGCTTTATTCTACCGAACAGCAGTACAGGTGTGAACAGACGGGATCAGTTTAGCTACAATCTGACTGTGAAGCTGAGGTCCACTCCTCAAACACACCAAAATAAGAATAAAGGACGGGGAATGTAAGGCCAAAAAAAGGGGGATTCAGTTCACAGTCTGGTAAAACTGTGACGAAACAAACCGAGAGCTGTATGGCAACAAATGCTATACCCACATCAACAGTCGTATTGATTGTTCATACAAAAAACTGCCGTTTATTAAGAGCACAAGGATAATAATCTGTTTTTCTCGTTGTCCCTGCAGATGAATATAGCATTTCAGATTGTAACTCCTGACTTGTAACTGTCACCACAAACACCACAGACATTTTTTTCTACGCATGACATTAAAAAGAGATTCGAAATTCACATTTCAGACAAGGGATGGCGGCCGATCCAGATTCCCCCCCTCAGCTCGGAGCTCAGTGAAGAAGTCGAAGGCGTCCGCTTCTCACGTTCGGAGCTGAGATTGGCTTTTTGTGTGCAAGCAACTTTACCTCCTTCCCACTCCCCCCCTCTTCTCTGCCTCTCTCATTCTCTGCCTCTCTCTCTCTCTCTCTCTCTCTCTCTCTCCGCCTGGTGATCAGCATCAGCTACACCCCGCTACAGCAGCCAGACTTCTTCTTCTGAGACTCGATGTAGTCGTGTATCTGGAACTTGGGCTCGTTCGGCTGCTGGGTCGCTCTGTGCCTCAGCTCCCTGATGGAGAGGGAGGGAGAGAGAGAGACAGAGAGAGAGAGAGAGAGAGAGAGAGAGAGAGAGAGAGAGAGAGAGAGAGAGAGAGAGAGAGAGAGAGAGGAGGTTAGATACAGAGGCGGTGGATGTGTGGGATTGAGGACAGACTGGGCGAGTGAATAAAGAAAATGAGAGGGCAAGAGAAATAAATCAAGCAACAGGGTGAGCGAGAGAAATGTCCCTCTCTGCTGAGATTTAATCAAAAAGCCTCTGGAATGATTCATTTCATCTAACTTGCACTTAAAATACCCATCGCTCGAAGGCGGCAGATCACTACATTATTTTTCCTGCGCCGCTCTAAAGGAACATGCTGTGCAAATGTACCAACCCCCGTTCACGTTTCCTGCTATTCAATGAGAAAGGTGTGTTCACAAGGAAGTCAGACAAAACTAGAAATCACGAGAGCCACATGCAGCCTGAAACGTGCACAGTCCCATTATATCGAGTCGACGGGAACAAACATCAAATTAGCTGAACAACCATCGGGGGGGCTTTTAGATTCAGGAACATTAATTCCACGTCAAAGAAAAGTACTAGAAATGCACAACGGTGAGGAGAAGAGGAAAGAAAAACAGATTCAAAAACAAAAACTTCAAGTGAAGCATGACCCAAGATAAAGTCAAACTGGATTCATTTTGTTCTGCTTTAACCTGTTAATGATTTCTACTACTGGTCATGTATCCGGTTTAGGGGGTGTTAACTGTAATTAATTATTAATTCTTTCCAGCATCCTGTAAGAACCTTGACTTTAAGCTCAAAATAATGACACGTGATTGATTAACCAATCGTTTGTCTTGAAATGAAAAACTTTAAAGGCTTCATGCTTCGTTCCTCTTGTTCATTATGTTTAACCCGGCTGAACTATAATAAAGAATTCATTGTAGACTGAGAAATTAGCATCTCTTCCTATATATCTTAAACCTATTACTTGGGGGGAGCAGAACAAGCTGTAACCAAATCTGTAATAATCAAGTTGTTGTGGCAAACCACTGTTTATAAAGATAGACAACGTGTCTCTACTTCCTCCCACTATCCAGAAGAGAAGCCAAAATATCCACGTGGCGAAGTCCAGCCAATTCACACGCTTGACCAACAGCGAGTCAGTGAAAAATTAAACTTCGAGGGGAAATTATTTAATGTGTGGTTGTACTTTTTTTTACTTTTCCTTTAGCCACCAGGGGGCCATGGAGACGCTTTGGCTTCACTTTTGGGAAGCCGTCATGTCATCCATTTTATAAAGAGTCTATGTGGCAAAACCTGTTAACGACTATTTCCAGCAACATCCTGCAGCCACGCAGCAACATGATAATTCATTCGGTGTCAAAGTCCAACATTCAATGTTTTTTTATTTCTCCGTTTTGTTCTCCACCAACTCCTCCAGGAAATCTCTGCCTCTTTATTTGCTAATGCTCCACTTTGTTCACCAGCTAATCGTTACCTCGGACTCTCTGTTGGTTTCAGGTTGTGTACTTCATGACTTACTTTGCTATAGCGAGAAAGGACAGCTCCACATTGAGTCCCGTCTTCGCACTCGTCTCCATGAATGGCACACCGTATTCCTGAGATGAGGAAAAAAGCATTAGAAGACAAGAATTGTCTGTCGTTGAAAATAAAACCACATGGAGCCGATCTACTGAACTTTACCTTGGCCAGCTTCTCTCCTTCCTCTGTCTTCACGACCCTGTCTGCAGCCATGTCTGACTGTAAGCCAGCAGCGGGGAGAGAAAGCAAGTCATAAAGGGCGAAAGGTGAAAGGTCACAGCTTCACCATGCCATTAGCTACAGTGATGCACTCGAATGTCAGCCCCACACATCCCCCTTATCTGGCCGCCCCACTGAGCCAGAGCTCCTTTGGACTGATGAGATGTCAGAAACTCCACCTCCAGCAGGAAGAGCAGCGCTCTCGCAGACTGATGCCACCAGTCCTGCTGCTCTCACAGCAAATTATCTGAGCTGCCGCTGTGTGACATCTCTGGCCCGGGAGCAGGGTGAGTCCTCTCTGAACCACCAGAGGGAGCTTTTAGATATATTGGCAATGACTGCTGTTTGCAATGAGACATGAAAACTCATCTGTTCCTCACCAGCAGCGTTGTGAAGAAAATGGTTTCATGCTGGAGAAGCTCGGAGCGAGTGCATTGTTATTTGTGTGGCACTGTTTTCCAATGTAGACATAATGATCATAGAACACTGGGTGACGGGTAAATTCTGCAAATGGACCCAGGTTATTGTCACTGCAGACAAATGTGCACATTCAAATCAACGGAGACACACGAGCATGATTAAGACGCCGTTTCAAGTTTGCATTCATGCATGTGCTGCGCAGTGGAAGCATTTTCTGCCTTTTGAGCATTCTCATGTCTGTCTGAGTGTGATAAGAGTGTGTTTAAATTGTGCTAAGGGACCACTTATCCTTCTGATCCTTTCATGTAAAGCAAAAAAAAGGAAGCTTCGCTCACCTTGTTGCCGAGCAACATGATGACCACATCCTTCTGGGCATACTCGTGTATTTCTGTGAGCCAAGCCTTCAAAAGTATCAGAGAAAGAGAGAAACATGAGAGACGGAGAGAGAAAGAGGTGCATAAACTAAACACAACTACCAAACACAAAGTCTGCATTCTCCCCTCCTGTTCTCTGTAATAATTTCCCCATCATCCAATCAATCATGGCGCGACTGAGTCACTCTCATCCTTGAACACATTTTATTGCTTTTCATCACTGAAAACTGGGAACTGTGCGAGCGAGGGAGCGAGCGAGCGTGCGATATTATCGTGTCATCTCCAAAGAGGGCTGTGAGAAAACCTCGAAGTACTTTGCATGTAAATAGACAGAGTGGAGCGTTAAGCTTGAGAGGGTTTAGAAGCAGGAAGTGAGAATGAAGACAGAGCAGAGCAGAGACAGAGCAGAGCAGAGAGAGGGGGAGAGAGAGAGAGAGAGAGAGAGAGAGAGAGAGAGAGAGAGAGAGAGAGAGAGAGAGAGAGAGAGAGAGAGAGAGAGAAAGGTAACATGAGACAGTCTTACCCTGATATTGTCAAATGACGTCTTGCTGGTGATATCATAGAGCAGCAGTAGGGCTGTAGAAAGAGACAGAGGAGCAGTTGCAAACGTTATTATTAAATTGCTGCACACCGTCTTATGTAACACACACAGACACCTACACACCATTTCTATGCACACTAATAAAAATATTCACACATCTCAGCCAGGTTGCTCCCTTAACCACATCCTGAACTCCCCCGACCGCCACCCCCACACACACACACAAATAACGAGGGATTACAATATAAAAAGCAAAGGTTACCTTGGGCGTCTCTGTAGTAGGCGTGCGTTACACTGCGGAATCTCTCTTGGCCGGCTGTATCCCAGATCTGCATGAAAAGCCACATGATGATACGTCAGCTAACGTGGGAAAACTGGACCATCCTTGAGGGTCCTCACCTCAAACGCTGCACAGATAACGATTATAGAGACGACTTTTTATAGAGACGAGATTTACTTAGAATTTGTTTTTCTGTGAAGTGAAATTTAGCTGCTGATGATACAGAGCAAACTGCTAATTCCTGATATATATTGCTTTTATCCTCTTGTTTTGTGTAAGTGAACAGAAGCAGCTGGAAATCTCCTCCGAGCTTTAGATCGATCCATCAATCTGCTAGAACCTTTTCGTTCCTTGGAAAAAAAAGTTCAGAGGCCTCACAGTTCCAGGTACTTTTGGTCCAAACGCGGCCACAGACTCACGGTGGTAGAATCTATTTTGTAAATTTGGCACCGTCCACCCAGCGGTGAAGGAACCGGCTTGGAGGTTTTGTGGGTTTGCACCTTGCATTAACAGCATGTTGGACATTAAGTAATAATCAGAGACTTTGACTGGATTTTTACTGAAAGCATTATAAACTCCCAGATGAGTTTAGGCTGCCACACAGAACAGAGGGTTTTGTCATTTGTTGGGCTTAAACTGGCGAATCTGGTGTAAAGCTGCATGCTCTTACCTGGAGTTTGACTTTGAGGTTGTCGACATCCACCACTTTATTCTACAGAAACGAGAAGAGGGGGGCCGTGAGGGACTGATAAATCACCATATGCATAACTGCACAGGAATGAATGACGAACATCACAGACGACTACAAAACGCTCTGAGACTCAGCGTGTGGCAAAAGAAACAAGACGACTAAAAGTGGCTTTGAATGCTGGCAGAGAAAGTAATTTACAACACCCACGTAACAACAAGGTCCTGGGATTAGACTTAATTACACCACAGTGAGGAAGACGACTGGCAGCATAACAACGGACGCCAACGTAAATTTCATTCAGCCCCTGTAATGGTGCCCTCTGATTTCCTGTAAAGCTAAACAAAAAAACATCCAGAGGGAATTAAGAGTGAAGTGGAAATACAGGTTAAGATAACACGCAGTGTGTAACCATGCATGCTCATTCAGAAAGAAAGAAAAATACAGGTTCTTCCATTCTCTCGTTCATGGGGAGTGTCACAATCTCAGCTGCATTTTCAACAAAACAACCTGAAGAGAGAGGCAGAGAGGAAGGAAGTGCATCGAGCAAATGCAGCACTTCCTGGATCACTTCATTGACTTCACATCAGTGACAAGTCACCACAATCAGGTCGTGCCTTTCCTGTGAATAAGCAGCTACACATACCAGAAAAACGCACGGGGACAAAAGAAACCTCGGGCGAACGTGTGCAAAGCCGCCACATGCTGAATCCTTTGATTTGACAGAATGGACATGGTTCAACCTCTGCATTAGTTGCCATGGGTTTCCATTTTTTTCCCCGTCCAATTATGACGTGAGAGGAGCCTGCATGCTGAGTAACGAGGAAGCGTGCCGAAAATAGAGCGGCCATGTAGCAGGCTGCCACAACAGCACCGTCTGTGTGCTGAGGACAACCTCAGCCCATTGACTCTAATGCTTCTCTCTCAGATCACTGCCGTTTCTGAGCAGCTCCAGCCCCCGTTCACACTCAAGGAGGTAAACAAAAGGTAATCCCCCACACCGGGAGCCACTCTTCTGGGTAAATAAACATTTAATCTGGCACATCCATCAAATGAATGCACGTGGAAATCAATCACTTCCTCCTTTTTAATGCATTTCATGAGCAGACTCTAAGCGTACAGTACCTGTTGCTTTTGCTTGAATGGGGGGGGGGGGATGAAATGTCAGACATCCACTTTGCTGCCTTGTGTCTATGTCATCATCCAAAGTGGACAAATGAGTTTAGCCAATGCAACAAAATGTCCTCTTCAAACCAATTGACCTGCTGTTAATGGGAGTGTTTTTGCCTTGATTGGAGGGAAATGTTTCGCCACTGGAGGAAGATTTATTGTAGAAATTGGCTCCACATTCAGCAGCAGTGTTATGTGTGTGTGTGGGGGTGCATGAGGTGTGTGTGTGTGTGTATAGGTAAGAGCTTGTCTGTCAGCTGTGTGACTCCTCCACGTTCATGTCGAGCTGCAGCCAATTTTTCCAGGAGACGGGGACGTGGGCAGGCATCTGCCAAGACATTTATGAAGCTGTCCACAGCACGCTTGTGAACTTGACTGCTTGGTGGGAGGATTCGAACATTTGGTGCTATCGTCGCCGGGTGATGAAGTGTTCAGTGTGGACGTGAGGTGATAATTGGTCTGATGTCACTCAAACAAGTGGACCCCTTGTTGCTTTGTAAATACCAGTAGGTTCAGTACTTTCTCGTGAGCGTAAAACAAGAATATGAAATGCAAAAGCTGACACTGGAATAATGAATAATGTTATGAGTCATTCTGTGAGTTCGTGGGACCGCTCTGCAGCCGCTCTCTCACCCTAAAGTCTATTCCAACGGTGGCTATAAAGTTGCCTCCGAGAAATGCCCCATCTTTAAAGCGCACCAAGATGCACGTCTTCCCCACGGCCGAGTCTCCGAGCATCATCACCTAAAGCAGAGCCACCACCAGAGAGAGGGACAACAGGTTACAGCGGGATAACAACATGACTGACACAACTGTACATGATGGCAGAATAGAAAATCATATTTCCTGAGAGGAGGCGGAGGAGGAGATTGAAACTGCACTGTTGCATAAATGATTTTGCAATTAAGTTAAAAAAAGGAACATTTCACAACTGGGATCACGATGTTTGAATCAGTTGCGAAACATCTCATGTTGGTTAATGTGTGCGGCTCATTAATGCTGCTCCAGTACAGATGGTGTTGTGATCTACTGTTGACTGAGCTGCCACCAACATGTGACACGCAGCCAGTTGACTGGAAACAGGGGGGGGGGGGGGGGGGGGGGGGGGGTGTTTTCAGCCAACTCTGTAATTTGGCTCTCAACAATTATTTTTCTCAGCTGAGCATCCTCCTCCAAAACTAACCGATACATTTACAGCCATCCACCCGAGGCAGTGTGTGGTTTAAACCTCCACACGGTCCCTTTCACCGCGAATCAACAGCAGCACAACACAATTAAACTGGAATTGCAACTTCTCCCTTTTGTCTGTGGGCTTTTCATGAAACAGTCGAAGGTGTGTGTGGCTTTTTATTGATGACATCTCATGGGAGGATTTAACAAGGGAGCAACAAGTACCTACACCCTCAGCAAATATTTGCATCAGAGAGGGCGGACAAAGCAACCTCAAGAGATGTACAGGCTCAGGGAGACTTCTCCGAGACACGTATCACATTAAACCTGCAGGTGGATGGAGCACAGCAGGGGGGGGGGGAGGACGCATGACTAATGACTAATCAGCTGATAGTTGCTGCTTTTTGCAGTTAAGATTATCTGATCGATCATGTGCACATTATCCAGATGTGAGGAATTATTCATGCAGCTGCTGCAGGTGCACCCCCTACCCCCCCCCCCCACACACACACACTAAATCCAAAAAGCTAAATCAACACACACACTACTGCAAGAAGACGGAAATACACACCTTGAAGGCAATGTCATAATACTCGTTAATAGAGGCGCATCTCTCCAGCACATATTTTGACGTCCCGTTTTTGGTCTGCTTGTCCGTCAACGATGTCTTTCTCGTGGACATCGCAATCCTCCCCAAGAAAAAGAAAAAGAAAAGTGTGCGGGGCTGCGCGGAGCCAAAGCACAGCTGTAATCTCCAGAGATGTGTCCAAGAAGACGCGCACGCCGGTGTGTGTGTGTGTGTGTGTGTGTGTGTGTGTGTGTGTGTGTGTGTGTGTGTGTGAGAGAGGGGGTGGGGGGGTGGGGGGGGGGGTGTCTCAGTCTCCGCCAGCCTCCAGCCCCGCCGCTGCTCGTATACTGCGCGTGGCTGCAAAACGAAAAAGACGAGGAGAGAAACAAACACACCTCAACGTGGCACTGTCCTCAAAAACCAATACAGAAAAAAAAAATAACAAAAATAACAAGACGGAAGCGACGATCGAAACTTGACAAACAATCAGAGGGAAGCGTCTCAGCGTCGACGCGCAGCAGCAGCAGCAGCAGTCAGGAGCAGAGCTGGGGACACAGGCGGAAACATGTCTGTGATTTGTGCGGTGCGCATCCTGGCGTGGGCAGAGGATGAGCGGAGTCTGTGAGAGGACAGCTCCAGCATCGCTTGTTATTCCCTAATGAGTGACAACAACCTGTCAGTCAGGCTGCAGGCTCTGTGGTGGTGGTGGTGGGAGGGGGGGGGGGGGCTGACTCATCCGCCACAGGTGGCGCTGGATCATCGGAGGGGTCAGAGCAAAGGGCAGCGGGTCACACAGGCTCAACCGGGACCAGGTGCTTTTAAAATGCTCCATATTCACGTGCGTAAAAAGGAGCATCCGCGTCTTTGCGCAAACCTGCTCCACGAGGCTCTCCCCTTCCCCCAAGCAGAAGAATATGTCTTGGAAATGAGATTGCTTGCATTTTTTCTGATTTCATGATGCAAATCTTGTCAAGAACAAACGATCCTACAGGTATCAGCAAATCCCTTACATTTAATTAGCATGTGCAACCTTTCCAAAATGGTTTCAGGCTCTTTGTTCCTGCAGCATTTGTCTCCCCCTTGTGTTTGAATCAAGAGGAGGAGCTCTTCTCCTCTCCTCTCTCCTCTCCTCTCCTCTCCTCTCCTCTCCTCCTCTCTCCTCCTCTCTCCTCTCTCTCTCCTCTCCTCTCCTCTCCGGTGACCAGGGCCTTGTAACCAACACAAGGCCAGAACCAGGGATCAGCCATGTTATATAAGTAATGTGCCACCTCTTGTCCAGAACAGATGACCTCATCAGTGTGTGACACAGGCGGCTGCAGGCCACATCTCCCCCCCCCACCCCCCTGCTGACACGAACACAGCGATAAAACATTTATTTGTGCTGAACGCTTGACTGGTTGGATTTCGGGTCACGTGGAAGTTGAAGAGACGGGAGATGCACAACAAGGTGAGTCAATTTAACACATCTGATAATATCAAGTGAAGCATCAGTCACTAACCAGGCAGACTCTCCATATACACCCCCCCCCCCCCCCCCATACTTGCTGCTTCATTACTCATGGCGGAGGTGAAAAATGTATTCCAACTCAGGATACAATTTCACCTTTGTGTGCATTTGCGGTTCTTAACATTAATCATCCGTGCCGAGCTTTGTCAAAGACGAAGGCAGGTGCAGACATTCCCGAAGTGGATTTTCAGGTGCTGTCGTACACCCTCCACTTTGGATCCAGCGTTCTCCTGCAGGGGTTCTGAACCTTGAATCACACTCTACCAAACGAAACCCGAGCTAATTCAAAATGGCAGAGCCGATTTTATATACTTTCTCCCCAGATTTCCGGCTCCTCCGTGCAGCTCGGATTGGCGATGACACAAAGCCGCAGTTGTCACCGACACAGCAGAAACCAAAATAATGCAGCAAATGAGTCGCACATCTTTGCTGTTTGACACACAGACACAGACACACACACACACAGACACAGACACACACACACACACACACACACACACACACACACACACACACACACACACACACACACACACACACACTTCACGGAGCAGAAAAATCTGCCTTGTTTAAAACAGCTTTGTCTCAAACATCCAGCAGCAAACAGCCTGTCGCCATGACATTCATTAGTACTGCTCTCTTCACAGTAATTTGATCATAGCAGTGGCATCATTAAATATAATAATGTACTCTCTATCAAGCACCCCTCCACACACACACACACACACACACACACACACAGAGTGTTAAGGATTGTAATGAATGCAGTGAGAAGATGCACCAACCCACACTGGAGAACACAACTGATTCATGCTGCACTTCATGGACTCACTGAGGGAGTCAAAACCTGCCCTGCTGCTACATGTCACGACTCCACTGACGTGTCCTTCTCATCACCCGGGTGAGGTCAGCAACCCGGGGAAGTGGTGGAGGGAATGAAGGGAGGAAAGAAAATGTGCGGGGAGGATGTGTGGAGGACGGGAGAGTCGGGACTCACTGTGAAGCCGATGCCAACGGTGGCAGTGAAGGAGCCTGGGAGGAAGTTGCCCTGGTCGTACTGAACCAGCAGTGAGGTCTTGCCCACTCCGCTGTCTCCCACCAGGATCGTCTGCAGAGAGAGTCACAGAAAGGTGACCTGCATTCATTTGACAGCCATATAGAATATATAGAGACTACTAACTACTAATACTGACTTTTTATTCAACATTTCTATACAACTAGCCTAATTTTATAAAAATCCAATGCATTTATTAATTCAAGGTTCTTGACACATTTTAAATATCATCACCTTCATTTTCTTCTGTGAACTTCTCAGGTTTCATTTAAATAACTTTGAGACCAATGGGAGTAAAAGTCTTTTAGATTCCATAAAAAGCATTTGATAAAAGAATACATACATTTCTGTGACAGATTTTCTTCTTATTATTTTTCTCTTCTCAAAAGATGAATCTAGTGAGCCTTTACCCCGGAGTCACTAAACCAGGTTTGGTCCATCTGTACTTCTGCCTTTTATATAATAGTCATGCATCAGCTGGTAATACCCGCATGTTTCTTCTTAAATGCAGAACTCGTATTTATTCTGAAACACATAGTTTTATTGCTAATATAAATCAAACCCCACTTGCACACCTATAAAAACAGCCGCGTCCCCTGTGAGAACCATCAGGTCACGATGCGTCACCCCAGTGGGGATCGGTCGTTTGACACCACAGTGCTGGATGTAGGATTCAATCGGCCTTGTCGCCATGGTTATTGTCTCATTGGGAGCTGGTGGTCCAGCCTGGAGCTTCCTGGCAGCAGATGCTTGCCTCTTTTATTGAAATTTATCACCCACCCAGCCTCCTCCTCCTCCTCCTCCTCCTCCTCCAGCAGGCCAGCCCCGCTGTTTGCCTCTTATCTGCAGTTTCAAAGTGCCCACATACGGTGCAAGCTCTACAGCACACAGCACCCTGGAACCCACAATACCGTCACTTTTAATCACTGACATCCACGAGTTCTGCACATGACAGTTTAAGTTATTGAACGAGACAGAAAGCAGACACTTTAAAGTGGATGTTTGAGGAGCTCTAGTTGAAAATCTAAAATGCTGCACGAAAATCAAGCAAATTTAGACGGTGGCCATTTGCAGGATATAAATAATGTTTGCATGGGATGCTTTTGTTTTATTCTGTGTTCGCTGCTACAGACGTTCGTGTGAGTCAAGCAAAAAAAAAATGAAAAAGATCCTCAGTTACAAATAATGCAGACCAGAGCCGAGCGTCTCTGTGGATGACTCACTGAGCGAAGGGGGAACTTGTTCAGTGTTAAGCTGCATAATCAACATATTACTATTTCATGCCTCCTTCATCAAATTTAGATGTTGGCATGTCAAAGTGCTCTCAGGACTAAAGCTGTGCAGCAGCGAGGGGGGAGTTTATCTCCAGGAAGCACACAGAGACCTGTGACAGTGTGTGTGTGGGAGGGGGGGTTACTGTGGCTGATGGCCCGACTGCAGGGACAGTGATGCTGAGTGTGTCTCCATGGCAACATGAGATTCCTCTGTGTTGTTTGGGTTCATCACAAGTCCCAGAGATCTGTCATAATGAGATAGTCACCAAGAAACTGCAGAGAGGAAACCCAACACTCTCACACCCGTGTTCAGTAAATCCCTTTATTATCTCCACTTCTTATCATTTGAGGGCCGCGGGGGCGCTGGAGCCAATCACGGCCGACATCAGGCAAGAGGGGGGGGGGACTGGTTACTGATGAGCTGACACTTAGAGATGAAGAGTCATTCACACTGGATCCTCAACTTAGCCTGCATGTCGTTGGACCGGGGGGAGAAGCCGGATGGGCCGGGCGTCAAGGTTGAAACCCAGAACCATCTTGGTTTTGTTAGATATTATTGAATGAAAACAATATTTCTCCAGATGTTTGTATTTGTCATGTCCTCACCGTTCACTGTAAATAAAGATGGACGACATTACAGCTCCTCAGAAGTGAAGCCGAAGCATCTCCATCGTCAAAAAGTCCAAATTGCACGTCAAATAAATATTTTGTTTGTTCATTTTAGTTATTTCTTATCACACTGATGCATGTTCAAGAGTGAAATGTCATGATTGACAGCTGAGGCCATCCCCCGACCACTGCTACATGGACTGTGGCTCCAAATGACGTCATCTGTGCAAGATGGCCGCGCTAGTATAAAGGATATTTTGATTTAATTTCTGCATAGACATCTTATCATTGAAGAAGCCAGTCTTGTTCCCTACACCAAAAACTAAAATAAGGTGTCGTCTTGTCCAGTGAGGCGATATTTTAAATTCCAATGCCTTTACACTAAGCCCTTATATTGAAAATATTACTTACAATAAAGGTACTATAGCAGCATTTAGAAAAAACACCTCCGTTTAATGCTTACACAATAAAGAGCAGCTCCGAAAAAGAATACACACATATTTCTATTTTTATAGTTTCTCATACAAGCGCTTGAAAGTTTATTGGACATTTAAATAACTGAGGACAATTTGGCCCATTTCAGCCTTCGAGAGGCTGGAGCCGTCTCTGCCCAGTTTGCTGTGGAGTTTCTGGCAGAGTGTAACTTGGCAGAAACAACAAATGTAACCACGAGTTTAATTGCTGAGGAAGCAGGAGCCTGTTCTGGGCTCACACACAATGCAACGCTTATTTAAATAATACTGGACCGAGTCTTGAAGTTCTCGAAGGGATCAGACGAGATAAGAACACTGAGTCTGTAGAAAGAAGATCTTATTTGGTCGTTCATAGAGTGAATTATTAAATCCATCATCATAAACTTTAGTAAATGCATTTTCCCGGTTACAGATCCAGCGTCTGGATAGAAAGATACTTCTCATCCAAAGTAGTGCAAAAAAATAATCACCTTATGCGTGAGGTCTTCATTGTAAGGGAAGGTCGTGGGTGTGTGTCCGTCCTCTGTGTCCGTGTCCACCGCAGATGATCCATACGCGCTGTCGGAGGAAGCCATCCCCACCTCCTCCTGCTGCGCTGCCACACTGGTGTCTTCCATCTCGCTGATTCTACCTGTCGGACGTGTAGACTTTCTGGAGAGGTGAAGGTTAAAACATCCTTCTTCTCCTGTTTTTATACAGTTGGTGGGTTTTTTTCCCAGCCCGTCACTAATCGGCTGTTTATGTCCTCAACAAAAGTGACATCCAGTCCTCTGGATAAGGAAAGGAAAACCTGAATAAATATTTATATGAAAGAGTTCCGGTTGGAGACCACCGCTGAGTTGCAGCTTACAGTATTTATGAAGGAAAAACATGTTGAGCATTTTAAACAGGGGAAGCAACATAAACATGTCCAACCTCCTGCTTTTAAGTGGAAATCAAACAGAAGACAAACACGCAAACAGGAGACATTAAAAATCACACGACCAAAACCTTCATATAAATGTTTTTTTTTATTGAGTCATCAGTCAGGACGTCTAACTTATGAGCTTGTCCAGAGACGTACAGCGACAAAGTTCCCCACTCAGATAAGAGCCGCGCCGCCCACCGTGACTCAGCAGCCAGCCGGACCTCTGCTCTTCATCACAGCAGCACCCTCCTCCTCCTCCTCCAAACAGAAAAATGAATAAAAACAAAACAGGCCTGCATCAGATGTCACTGAACACGTGGACCGTCAAATACAACATAAGTAGTCAGCAGTTTTGAATGGTTTAACAGACACCTTTCTCTCAAAATGTGTAGAAAAATAAAAATCTGCTACGCCGATGACTCTGCTCGCTCGTCTCTATAGACCTGGGGTTTCACCGAAGCAGCTGTCCTGTGCAAGGTAAACAAGGTCACTTGAAAACTCATATGGTGGCCAACTACCACTAATGCAAAACTAAGACACGGACAGGGGGCTTCACTATCCTCTGGAAAAGGCGTTAATTGCACATCTCTGGAAACTACTCCCCCGTATAAACCACTCGTCTTCTCAGCTAAGTAAAGGCAGCTTAGATTCTCTCGATCACACTAAAATAAAACACTTTTAAAAAACAGTGTAACCATTTACTGTCGTTTGATTGGAGGACTGAAACAGTTGAAATGAAATGCACCTTTAAAAATGAAATGGGAATAAACAACCAGTGAGGTAAACTAGAGCACACGAGTGACAATACTGCATTTTTAATCTGATATAACGGAGCTAAAACGTACGCGTCCAACCAGGTTTGTGGTTTGAAACTCTTGCATTTAAAAAGGAAAGTTGTGACATGTTGGGAAACACAAAGCAGGCAGTAGCTGTGAATTTAGTGCGTAAACATGAGGTTGGATATAAATATTCTCATTTCATGTAACTCTCAGAAAGAAAAGGTATTTCCCAAAATGTCCAACGTTCCCTTTTGCTTTTCAGTTTCATCTGTCTTCCCTTCGCTAAACTGACTTTGATTTGGTAGAACCAAATTGTACTGCAACACAGGAATATTTAAAATGAACTGATTAATCATTGGTTAAAATCTGAGACAACGTCTTATTTTGTCCAAGCAGATATCAAATCTACAGTGATGCAAGATTCTCACATTGAACCGTTAAATATTCTGTTTTTCTTGTACAAAGATCAACTGATCAATCAACAGACAAATAACTCGTTGCAGCTCTAAATGACTTGAGCATTGTCACATCATTAAACTAAAGATCTCAACTCGAGCTCCACTCACTCTGTCGTTTTGAAGACTTGGACCACACCACACATCCGTATCCGCCCAGCCGACGTGAAACCGAGCATCTTCCCAGCGATTGTTTTATCAACTTTATCTGAGGGTGATTTTTGAATGCAGCCACACTACCTGCGGCTGCAGCCGTCGAGGCACTTGCTTTGACCACGAAAACAACTCGGAGTGGCTTTTCTTTTTTTTTGCAACAAACGGAAACACCTAAACAGTCATTTCTGGGAACTAACAAAAGTTGAACACATGGAAAATGACATGTTTTGAAAAATCATACGTCACAGTAAAGAGAACTAAAAAATAGAAAGAAGACTTTGTCTGTTTCCTTACTTTTCCTAACCCCAGTGACAGTCACGTATTTACGGATGTGTCTGTGCAACAGGACGTCATGTGTGATACGAACAGGTGACGTGACCGCGACTGTAACCGAGTGACCTCTGTGTAACGCCACAGTCTGACAGTAAAGTGCACTTCATCTGTCTGCTCCAGATGCTTACACGGTAATGCTTCAAAATAAGCACAATATCATGATTCAGAGGTTTCTGCTCTCCCTTGAACTGAAGATCGAGGCGCAGCGAGGAGCCCCAGCCTCGAGTTTTAACAACCGCTTTCTGGCTCTTTCAACGCAGAGGAAAACTGAAACCTGTGCGCAACAACACATCTGGCATCCATGTAACCGTTCAGCAAACAATGACACAAGTCTACGCTTGCGATCTTCTATGTGCAAATATCCAGCTGTCGAATCCTCCGCTTTCCCGTCTGCATCACCACTTAACTAAGAAAGTCCCGACTCCTCAGTGCAGAAAGTTTTCTTGTGGTTGTTTATGTGCCCCGGAACTCTGAGCCGACCTTGGGTTCAAAATCCGGTTCACACAGGTTCTCCTGGATCTCCCTAGATGTAGGTCCAGCTCTCCCTCGTTCTTCCTGTGTATGTGTTACAGTCTACATTCTCTCCTCTCTTGGGGCTACCTGATACGCCCGTCACTTTTGACAGGGCCCAGTTCTGACTTGGGGTCCGGGGACAGAGAGCTCCAGGAGGTTTTGGAGCAAGGTCCCAGTGCTGGGCAGGAGGAAGTCTGTGTGGTGCACAGGTTGCCCATAACCCAGAAGGTCCTCACACCACTGTCCACCCACTCTTCAAGGGGCAGACCCACGAGCTGGGCTTTACGCTGGGCCTCCCGCATGGCAGGCTCCTGGGGAGGCAGCTTCAGCATGGAGCTCAGCTGCTGGAAACTCTGCTCCAGGTACATGTTCCCCGGAGGACCTGCATGGAGCCAGCTGTCCTCTTCTGGACGAGACATTCATATTCGCAGACAAAGAGAAAATGAAAGAGGGGAAATCCATCACATCATTTATCACATATATCTCATATTAATGATACCGTAGTAATAGCCTGAATAATTCATGAACAAGAATATGGTAATATGTTCATTAATGCCTGGTGTCTTTATCAGACATGGTAGAATCACATTGTTGGATTTGATTTAAAGAAAATAAGAAAAAGATGGAATATGATGAGCGTGATCCTTTAACTCACCTTTGCGTAGTGGCTCCTTATCTTTGAAGGTTAGCGGCATGACAAGGAAGCGAACTTCTGCCACGCGCTTCCATTGCTTTAACACCCGCACTGTCCAGGTCCCGGGCCGCAGGGGGCGCTGCAGCGGCGGCTTGTACTGGGTGTACTCTGCATCCACATCCACTGTGATGTCGTATGACGCCGCCACCACCAGAGCCGGGTCGATCCACACGATAGTGGCTGTGAGGTTGGGACCACGGGCCCAATTCTGGACTGCCAGCGGTTCATCCAGAGGTCCGATCACCCCACCGAAGTTACGGAAGATTCTCTCTTTGGGATCCCACTCTGTGCCGATCTGTCGGGGAGAAACAAAAAGATTCAGTCGGTAGAGTCCTGAAATAACAGTGTGTAATGTGGCCCAATAAAGCAAAACTATGTACTCCTACATTTTGAGCACTAGAGGACAAAGTAAATGAATGTGTTAGAACTTTCTGCACTCACCCTCCTCCCAATATTAATCTTTAAACCTAATTAATCTTCAAAGTTCAGCTGTGGTCAGATCAAGCCCTGATCCTATCACCACAGTCTTTACATATCAGGGAGAGAATCTTTCTACGCAGCGGTTTTCTTAAGGGGGCCTTCATCTTTAAAGCTGAAGGCTATACATGTTATTTTAAGAACAAGCATCTATCATAAGTCACGCACAAGAGAAGAGCTTCTCCCCCAGAGGGCACTTACTTCCAGATTCTTCAGCCTTTCAAACTCTTTCGGGTTCTTCTCGAGTACGAACGAGGCCTGAGGCACTGCCCACATCTCCAGCGTCTCCCTGACATTTGACCCCACAGCCTGAGTTTCCTGACGCACCACGTACCCTTGGAAACGGTCATCATAGAAGTACAAGTGTACCGATAGAGGGTAGCCTACTGGTTCAAACCTAATGTGAGGGAATACATAAACCATTAATAACAAATTAAAGTAATGTATATTTAATTTAATAGAGGAATATACTTATTATATCAGCCACAGTATAAAGACAAACTTCCTACCTGCAGGACTCCACATTGCTCTGAGCCGTGGCCAGATTCTTCAGACCCAGGCGAAAGAAAGAAGTGTAAGCAGTGAGAGCCACGTCCCTGAGAGAGCCGACGCTGTCCGACTGCTCGAACACGCTCTCCCAGTACGCCTTGATGGCGATGGTGCCCGGAGCGTACTGGCCGTAGAGGTGAGTGTCCAGGATGTCTATGGCCTCTTGGTTCACTGACGACTCAAATTTACGGGCAAAGAAGGTGGGACGGGTCAGTTGCTGTCGAAGAGAAAGAGAGAAAGGGCGAAAAATGAACCAAACTGGTGGTAAAATAAACCTGTAAGAAAGTGGAACTTGAAGCCACGAGACAAAACCAGCTGGAGTTGGGGTTCTGAGCTCCACTCTGACTCCCTTACCTGTATCCGGATGAGGTCTTGCGGTTTGAAATCATTGGGCGAGCAGCCACACCAGTCGACAATGTGCTTGTACTGACATTTACAGCCAAGCTTACGATTCCAGTTGGTGACCCGCAGGTTGTTGTCCACCAGGCTGTCACACATATGGCTGTTCCCCAGCACCGTGTGGAAGAAAGACTGGGGAGAAAGTGCAGGGGTCAATCAAATATTTCTGCTGTGCAACACAACAAAGAGGGTGAAGATACTGTGCATAAACGCTTTCTAACGCACCTACTTCAGATTGCAAGAGGTCGTGCATGTGTAGCATCGAGCAACAGCGAAACAAACGCACTGTCAGATAAATGCTAATAAACCCTCCTCTCGTCTGGCATCTCTGCTGCTCACTACGCCCCAAAAGCTTTAAATATTGCATTATCTCTGCTAAATACAGGATATAAACAGACCACCTGAGGCCCACTTACCTCAGCGGGGAGCAGGGCGTAGGAATAGAACTGCTTCAGCCCTGTAACCAGGTCATCCTGGGAGTTGATGACATACTCCACAAAGCGGCGGGTGAGCGCAAACCAATCAGAGCCACCTGAGACCTCCAGGCCTTCTGGTATGCTGCGCTCCCCAAGGCGCCACATGTGGTTGTCACACTCGTGGAAGAGGCGGTCGAGGCCCTGCTTTTTAATGAACCTGGGAAACAGAATAATGATATGTAAATAATAAATGATCACATGAGTTTGCGCAGACATCCATGAAAGGCTAAATGTTATATTGAATTTGCCGCCTTCTTGTTTATATATTATGAGATGTAATTAAGAGAGATGTGTTTTTATGGGGTTGTGTTGAAGCTCACCGTGCATTCTCTCTCCCGTGTGACTTGAGGAAGTTCTTGTCTCTGTGCTGCGACAGGAAAGCCACTAGTTCATCATTGGTCCTGCAGGGGGGCGTGAAGGTGAGTAATAAAAGGAATAGAGGTTAGGTCTGCAGGACTCTTTGGAAATAAAGTGCTTGAATCACACTCAGATTATCAGACATAACTTTTTTATTTTGTCTTTGTTTTATGGAAGTTCTCCGAATCTCCACTGTTTGTGCATATGGCCGACCAACCTGGTGGGGAAGTCTGTGGCGCTGAGATTGACGAAAAAATCCCATTTCCAGTCCATCATGGAGAGCAGGTCCTGCATGCTGCGTAGGTAAGCCTTCAGGAGGCTGGCACCCCCCCAGATGGTGATCATCCTCCAGGGCGTGGCCCGCACGTTTGGGAACTGCTGGGCGATCTGCAGGACCTCTCGGTGCAAGTAGCCGGACCGCTGGAGGATTTAAAAGCAAAAGGTCGAACGGTTACACGAGTTGCGTTTCTGCATCACCGGTGTAATCCAGTTTTAGCTGTGTTACAGTTCTGCAGCTGCCACTGTGCCAGGACAACCACACAAAGCTGGCTTACGCTGAAAGAGAACCCGATCCGAGAGGAACAAAAGTCACATGGTGCTTTCTACTGCGCAAAAAACAAATAAGCCATTTTTGCCTCGTGGCATGTTGACTGCTTCCTTCTTTAAGTGGCTGTAGGTGACAGCGAGACAGAAACAAATGAACTAAGCTGAGAGGACAGTCTGGAGGGAACTGCAGAGGAGGGATTAGACATCAGCAGGGAATAGAGGATGAGATGGAGAAAGTCAAAGAGCTGACAGGTATTGGAGCTTGAAGCAGAAGCATTAAAAGAGGTGAAAGATACAGTGAGCATGTGTGACCATGTGTGTGAGGACTGCAGGAAACCAAAATCTGTGGGTTCAAAATTCCTCATTTCAACTTAATCGGTTGGTTGATTATTTACCTGCCGATTAACCAACATATAACCTACTCTGACCTGTATTAAATAACGAGAACCGATTTGCCAAGAATATGTGGGTGACCTGATTGTCTTCAGAAAGGAGAGCAGAGTGACAATGATCCTAAACTCACACTCCTCACTGGCATACAGCAGGAAAAAAGGAAAGACGTACGGATAGTGAAGTGCAGACGAGCGATTCCAGTACATGACCTGTTTTAGAGCCTCGTCTCTCAAACAGGCTTTTGCCTCAGAGATGGATGAGGTCTGGCCGGCACCGTGTAGGAGATTGTGTCTGCGGTGTGACTGTCCTACTGACTCCTTATTCATCACTGCCTCCGATGAGCCGCTCCACCGCCCCTTGGCAGCAGAACAGGTTGGACTCTGTAACCTTTCCGGCTGCACAGGTGCACTGACAGCAGGCGCCTGCACCTCTGTTGTCCGCGCTCCACACACCTGAGGTCCCGGCCCCGCCATCAGCAGCCACACATTTGTCTTTCGCCTTCCAACTGCACATGACAGCAGACCTTTCCTCCACTAAATCCAGCCCCTAAGAATAACCACTCTTTGCTCTATCCAGGCTAATCCCCTTTACCATACTGTGAGACCCGTGGGATAAATATAACCTTCATAATGCAGGAAGACCTAGCCGGTTAAAGCTTGTTGGTGAGCTCAGTGCAGCAGGCGCCAAGCAGGGAACCGATGTTCAGCTTTAGCATGAATAAAAAATACCGTAGGTCCCAATCACCAGGACGTTGCACAGGCACATTGCAGAGAACGTAGAGTAGTGAATGAACTGGGATTACCTTGTCTACATGGATGTAGTAGTAGTGGTCACGGTGGTAAATGGCTTTGATGAGACGCTTGAGCTGCCGTACGGCTCGGCCGTGGACCATCAGAACAAAAGCCACCCTGATGGGGTTCTCCACTTTGGACAGGCTGTTGTCCAGCTCGCCAACGGCCTGAACCGGATTTAATATACCTGAACAAAGAGGATGCAGGAGTTGAGGACTCAGGAGTTGTTGTTCAATGGTTCACAGTCGGCTGTATAAAGGGTTTACGTCAGAAGTGGACACAACATTTTTTTAAAAAAGGCATTAAAATATTGTCTTTGCTTCTTAATTCTTTTAGATTCCCTCAAACAAGCTTCCCACGCACACACGCTGCCAAGTATGTTCTCTGGAATGCACAACTCAGCCAGAGAGCTGGGCTCAGCGGTCTGCTCAACTACATCCCTTAAACTATTCTATAATCGTGTAGTAAATGTACACACAAGTTCACTGGATAGAAAATGAGACATGTGCAATGCAATTGGCTGCTTATGATTCTAACCCACCTCATCAGAAATATACATTTATGATCTCTGAGTCAGGATTTTGTTAATGTATCATTTCATTCATTTGAAAATAAATCAGTAAATGAAAATTAGACCAATAAATGATCAGAAAGTTCACTGTGTAAACTACTTCATCATCATCATCATCATCATCACACCATCTGAGTTCACTTTAAAAGCTTCTCACCGAGCTGGGGGCAGAACTGAGGAAGGGCTTTTGGCATGAGCAGACCAGCCTGATGCTGGCACACGAGGTTGGCGATCTCTTGTCGGCACTGCTGGGACCCAGCGCGATGGAGGGCGGAGAGGGCGTCCTTGCCTATGATGTCACACTTAGGCACAAAGTCACTGCTGGGGGCTTGGTGTGCGCCGTCCACACTGCCCGGCTCCCCTGGTATGGCGGCGGCAGCAGCAGGTAGCTTAGCCGCCCCATCCGCGCCTCCTCGGGTGTCGCTAAAGTTGCGGCTGCTTGACAGGTCAGGGGGGATGACACCATCCATTCCAGCGCCCGTCATCCCCCGCTCCTGGAGAGACTTCTGCTTGATGCTGGGCTTCCCTCCTCGCCGGCTGGTTCCTCTCCTCAGCGCGCTGGCTGCTGTGCCCCCTGTCCTCTCCAACCTGGCGCTCCATCTGCCCTTGTTCCTCACTGACAGAGAGTTTTGTTTCTCCCAAAGTGCGGGGTCTCTCTTGGGGTCCTGGCTGTTGTGGTCTGGCAACTTAGACCGTCTTGATTTCTTCTGAGGAGAAGGAGAGAGGAAGAGAAGAAAGCAGGACAGAGAGCGAGGGAGAGAGGAAAAGAGGTGGAGAGAGAGACATTGAATAAAAATATGATTCTGTTTCTCATCCCATAAGAACATCCTGGACAAACACCACTGAGAAGAGGCGTTGATTCACAATCCAAGAATGACATAAGGTAAACAAAGACCTGCAATGACACCACAGCAGACAGAGCCCCTGAGGGAAGGATGTGTTTACTTGGTTTTGGTTTTTTATCCCAATTTCTCTGATCTGGGTTATTTTTAGCTCAGCCTCCTCCTTTTTGTGAAGCTAATCTGCAAAAAGCAGAGCTCACAGACACGCAGACAGAAACACAGGGAAACTAGAATGTAAAATGTTCTTATAATGTTGGTTAATTAACAATTAACCCCAATTAAACCTAATTTAAGTAATTTGGTCAATATAAGAGGCCAGGGTATGTTTTTCATCATTCTGAGGCACATAGATAAATATCCAATTATTCATGTATTTATTTACATTTACATTTTTTATTTCAGGCAATAGACACATTAAACTCTGAGCAATCTAAAATTTAGTTTTGGCTGTAAGATCCTAAGTCGAGGGAGTGTTTGTCATGTTTGTGGATCAGTGAAAAATATATATACATCAGGCAAATCCAAGATAAGAGTTGAGCTGTGTGTTTCCCCAACAGGAAAAAAGTTTGAACATGAATAAAAAGCAGGACTAATTAAATAAACCTAATGTTACATCTCCATTACTTCCTCCGTTGTATTTCTGTGTCCCGAGTACACAGTTTGGCTTCAAAGCGAGAGCACGGAGAGAAACAGTCTCACTGGAGCACAAATCACACCTCCAAAAATGGAAGGCAAAACATTTTTTAGAACAAGACGTAGAACGTTTTTTAAAATCTTCTAGCCAAACCACGTTATGCTCTGGCACAGCAGAATACTGGATCACACCAAAAAGCCCTTCTGAGAGGAGGAAGCAGAGAGAGAAGCGAGTGGGCGGAGAGCTTTCTGCTTCTGTCAGACGGCCGGCTCGCTCGCCTCATGCCGCTGGAACGTCGACAGCCCAGAGACGGTGGGAACAGAGGAGGGGGCTGGAGCCAGATGATGCACTGCCAATGAACCTGCTGCCAACTAATACAGCACAGTCAGCCACTGATTGCCAACTACACCCTGAAACCCTATTACAGTGGGAATGGTAGAGCCCAGATACAGTTTAGTCTGGGGAGCTTCTTTCAGGGAGGCAACGCCTTTCCTTATCACCCGATTTCACAGCTTTTAATTAACACCATCATGTCAAAAAGGTATTGATTCAAAAGAAAGCCGCGCTGCCTCTTTACTTTCCAATTAAAGAGTGAAACCGTATCAGTGTCACCATCTGCTGAAGCGAGAAGCAGCAGCAGCAGCAGCAGCAGCAGCAGCAGCAGCAGCAGCAGCAGCAGCAGCAGCAGGCACCCGTCTCTGCAGGAAAGTGTGGGAAAGCAGAGGATGACAGAGTTGTCATCCTCTCTCCTCAAAATCCTTTCCCTCTTCCATTCAGGGGCTTTATTTGAATGCGTGTGGCATTCACAGCAAGACACTGATTAGAGCAGATGTGAGCTAAAGCGGCACACAGAGGGACACCAGCCACGCTCGCTCATCCTCTGTTCAGACGTGAAATATTGATTATTCATTCTAAATATATTTGACGACTGTCAACTATCCAAAGACTCTGTGCACTGCTATTTGCATAGATTTCTGCCGGCTCCATGTAATGCAGCAGTGTCATGATTCTCAAGCCTGAATTCACAGGAGAATGAACGAGATCAGCGATCAGAAGATTCTTTCCCTATAAACTAACATGTGTTTGCCTGAGAAAGCAAATCTTGATTTCTAAAAATGTCTCTACAGACCTATCTCAGCTACAGTTAACCACAAAACCCCTTTCCACATTTTTCTGTACCTTTGCTGAGACGTGTTTAAACCTGCACCTGATGAAGCAGCAGAGAGCAGCCCGGAGGCTTGTGAAGCAAACAGGTGGTAGAGGTTAAAATGAACAGCACTTCTGCAAAATGATGAAGAACATGTTGTAGTTCCTGTTTTGTCACAATTCCATGTTCCAGTGTGGACAAAGGAAATTGATTTCTTCATCTGGGCTGGTGTAATTCATGTTAATGTATAGTGGCAAACTGTCAGGAACCCGCTCGACCCAAGGGACTGACTACAGAATCATTCCCCTCCTTTAAGGGTCAAACTGTCCCAAACGTAGCCTCGGTTACATCTGCTGCCTGCTGCCTACCCATCAGACACTGAACTGCAAACTATCCAGGACCCGTGGACCTTTCTCAGGACTTTGTCTTTCACATATGAAGAACAAAGGAGGAGATTGTCCATGTCCGACACATTCAAAACAATAGGAAAAAGGTCTTTTAGGTTTTGCGTCTGTCACGTGTTAGAAAAGTAATCAATGTGCCCACTCGCTCCTGGTAAATTCTCTGGACATAATCCTGCTGTACGTGCACATGGAACTCCAGAGAATGTCGGGAAGGAGTCGCACACAGCTCCTCCGGATCAGGAGGAGATCTGGAGGTCAGAGCATGTCTGAAAGTAGCTCATGTTGAAAGGAACATACCAACTTATCACATCATGACAGTGAGGCAGCACGCGTCCCACTTCAGGCTACAACTTGCATTCCTGTGCCACAGGCCACATCTGTTCACATCTGTCCTCGCCTTAGTGTGAGGAAACAGACCCCAGGTAGCCCCCCCCCCCCTTCCAGGTGTGCCAGAGAGACACAGAGATAAGTTTCTCACAGAGGAGGCAACTCTCTTACTTAACTGTAACCTTCATCTCCCTCTCTGGGTGAGGAGGGTGAGGGTCTGAGCAGGACAGAGGGTATATGAGTAACAACACTGAATAATAACCATATGAAACAGACCCTGGTTGAGTCTCACACAAAGTTGCATCACTTCATAGAGCTGCTCTTCTTCTTCATCTTCCTCATCGCCACATTTCTTCGCACCACAGGGACACGAAATGAAATGTAAACACAGCCACCGGCGATCAGGGCAAAGCTGCTGCTGCTTAAACAAGCCACATACCAGAGAACCGGAGCTGTCAGAGCCGCTAATCCCGGTTATTACCGCGGCCAGAGACAGACAGACAGGACGGGGAGGGACAGACAGGGAGGAACCGACAGAGGGACAGACAGGCAGGAGAGAACAGGACAGGTCCGGCTGTAGAGAAAGGTTTCGCTGCGCACCCCCCCATCCCCAGTAGCCTGCTAACGTAGCTAGCCTCGGTTAGCCTCTCCGTATCACAACACACGGATGAGCTGAGCTAAGCTAAGCGCTAACGGCGACCCCAGCCGCTGCCGTGCCCCGGAAAAATAACCGGGGGCTGCGGGCGGGGGTGGGAAAGACAGTCTCTCACCTCGGCCTCGCCCTCCTCCAGGCTCCGCAGACTCCATACGACCAGCCCCTGGACCAGGAGGATGGTTAACGCGGCGGCGATCGCGAGTTTGTACCGTCGGAGCAGTTTCTGTACCCGAGCGCTGGCCACCATCTTTACCACCGCCGCGCGACCGGGAGCGCGGCCACGGCGCATTCTGAGCTGCGCGGGCACGCGGCGGCGCTCGCCATCCGCAGGTTGGTCGAAGTTTGGAAAGAAAGTTTTTAATAGATGGAGAGAGAGAGAGAGAGAGAGAGAGGAGAGAGAGAGAGAGATGGTTAGATAGTTGGATGATAGATAGATAGATAGATAGAGAAGAGAGTAGAGAGAGAGAGAGAGGAGAGAGAGAGAGAGAGAGAGAGAGGATAGAGAGAGAGAGATGGTTAGATAGTTGGATAGATAGATAGATAGATAGAGATGATAGATAGATAGATAGATAGAGAGAGAGAGAGAGAGAGAGAGAGAGAGATAGAGAGAGAGAGAGAGAGAGGGATGGTTAGATAGTTGGATAGATAGATAGATAGAGAGAGAGAGAGAGAGAGAGAGATAGAGAGAGAGAGAGAGAGAGAGAGGAGAAGAGAGAGATGGTTAGATAGTTGATAGGATAGATAGATAGAGAGAGAGAGAGAGAGACAGAGAGAGAGAGGGATGGGTTAGATAGTTGGATAGATAGATAGATAGATAGAGAAGAGAGAGAGAGAGAGAGAGGAGAGAGAGAGAGAGAGAGAGAGAATGGTTTAGATAGTTGGATAGATAGATAGATAGAGAGAGAGAGAGAGACAGAGAGAGAGAGGGATGGTTAGATAGTTGGATAGATAGATAGATAGATAGATAGAGAGAGAGAGAGAGAGAGAGAGAGAGAGAGAGAGAGAGATGGTTAGACAGTTGGATATATAGACAGATAGATAGATAGATAGATAGATAGACAGAGAGACAGAGAGACAGAGAGAGAGAGAGAGAGAGAGAGAGAGATGGTTAGACAGTTGGATATATAGACAGATAGATAGATAGATAGATAGATAGATAGATAGATAGATAGATAGACAGAGAGAGAGAGAGAGAGAGAGAGAGAGAGAGAGAGAGAGAGAGAGAGAGAAAGCTATTCTATTCCTTTGAGTGAATTGGGTTGAGTTTCTTCTGTAACCTCTCAGCTCTTCTCTAAAGCAGACCCAGGTGAACTGGAGAGGTCAACCGTGCAGTGACCTGCTGCTTCCCCACCATGGGTCAGGCTTAACCCTCTAGGAGGCCGAGTTGTCAGGACACTATTGACCTGCTGACCCCCCCCCCCCCCCCCCCCCCCCCAGTCCCCCCGGAAACAAAGCAGTGCACTATATGGAAACAGTCAATCGACAAGTTAATTAAGGCAACAACTTCAGTAAGATTAAAATATTCAAGTGAAAATAGCTGTTGGTTGCACTTCTGGTATGATGGAAAAATTCGACTCTTCGACACATGAAACAGAACTTCCTCAATGTAGGTTTTAATACTTTTTCTCTTTCTTTTTTCTTATTCAGGCTTCATCTTTAGACATTAGAGTCCCTCTTGTGTCTTCGGACCTTACAACATATGTCTCACCATGAGGCCTTTTTGAGCTGTTGCCTGTGTCCACATCATCAAACTGAAGTTGGGGGGTTGACTTCCTTCTCTTCGGAAATTACAACAGCAGATCAGATTTCTCCCTGCTGCCTTCGGTCCATTATAAAATGCACTGATTAGTCTTATGGGCCAAAGTGTATATAGTTCATACTGAAGAGCTCTGTGCTGCTGCCTGTTAAATGTGTGCATTAGAATGACAGGGTGCATATCATGTCCAATAACCTATTTCATTTTGGTGATTTGATGCCTTATAGCCTAATGGCCACTTAAATTAAGATTTGATAGTTCAGCATCCACATGGAGGTCATGGTCAAAACAGATGGAAATACAATTAATAAATCATGTCACAGTGTTAATAGTTAATGAACAGTTGTAAGAAGTTATATCTTGTTTTGTCCTTTGTTCATACGTGTTTTATAAGGATTGTTTCGCTCAGCGCTGTTGAAATAAAGTTTTATGTTGCTCATATTGTTTTAAAGTTTAGTCTTTAGAGACTCGCAATAGACCAAATCTGTAATATTTGAGCTTGACCACAAATAGCTTCAATAAGATAATTTATGTGCCCAGTGGCAGTCTTACATGGAAGCCGTGTTTTCCATAGTTCTCCTTCATGAATACTAATGCTACATTTTGTCTCTTTGTTTGTATAGAAATGATCTCAGGACGGGATCCCCACGGTCTCCGGGGTAACGGGTCTCCGGCTCAGGCATCCACTGTGTTAACCTCCTGCTCTCGATGTGCTAAATCACACGGCGGAAGAACCAGCAGCCGTCTGCCGTGGACTGTGCGTAATATAATAAGGAATGCCGACTATGTTGAAATTACGCAGGGATATGAAGCCATTTTTGGAGACAATTTCCATGTCATTTTTATTCAAGGAGAATTAAACTCCAAGTAAATTAGTCATAGAAGTTTAAGTCTGCTGGTTCTGAAGTGGCTGCTGTTCCTGGCGAAACCAAATAGCTGATGCCGCACAGACAACTCCAGCGACGTCACGCAGTTTGGAGAGGGGGCGTCAGTGTCGGTGCGCCTGCACGAGCACATATACTCTGTGCCATGTTTACCGCGAGCACCGAGTTTGAGATCGGACTTGCACGAGGAGCGCGTGAGGAGCCGTCTGTGGAGCAGGAGATAAAACCATGACGAGGAGCTGCGGAGCTGTGGGCTCCGGCCCTTCTCTCTGATGTAGTTACGTTGTTTCTTTAAAGGAAGATGAGAGCCTTTGTGTTGAGGCTGATGAGCTCAGGAGGATTTCTAAAGGGATCAATCACAGGTTACACAGACGAAATGTCCACAACTGCAAGTCCAACCATCCCCTCCTCGCAGCTGACATCAGAACAACTCACTGTGGTCGCTGCCTCCTGTAAGTAAACTCAGTAAAGTGTCTCACTCATTAAAGGGAAATGTGTGAATGATTTAAAACTATGTGAGAGTGACTTCGACCCTTTGGCTTGTCGGTTGGTTGGCTCAGTATCTGAATAATGGTGTTTGCAGCAGTGTGATAAAAGTTGCAGCCTGATGAAGGATCTTCAATTCTCCAAACGTTGTGACAGAAGGATTTGATTGCCACATGGCACTCAAACCTCTAAACCACAGTTAATGACAGAATCATCTTTGTCTTTTACTTCCACGTTGTAATTGTTCTTGACAAGTCGACCACAGGAGAGAAATTACACCCAGTGTTCAAATTGTAGAGACAGACAGTCCATTAAAGAAATGAACCAACCCCCTTGACTGAAGATTTCAATTGTTAAAAGCTGTTCTGTTCTATTTTCCAGCTGAACCACAGGTTGTTGATGCAGAGAGGAACCACTGCCTGACCGACTGTGATTAACATTTCCTTCTCTCCCGCTCTCACACAGTCTCTTCTCTGGTGTTCTTTGTGGTTATTGCGGTGCTGCTGTCCATTATTTATCGCAAGGATCCACAGTGCTGCAAACTGCGCTCCTATCAGCGGCCTCATGCAGATATGGTGAGAGGAAAACACAAGTGCCTGTTGTGCTGCGTTTTCTCTTTTTTTTTTTTAATGACCTACATGTTCAGTTTTGCTCCCGATCCAGTTTATTTGTTTGGATCACACTGACAGAGAAGGGACCCGGCCATGTGCACCCTGTGCAGGGGCCATTTAGAAGTGTCAGATTCAATTTGCATGGCTGTGGGAAAGGGGACTGAAATAAACCTGATATGATCATTGAATTTGCCCGCTCTCCAGAAATATCTCCGAATGCCACAGTGGCTCTAATGGAATTTGACAGAATTAGCACTTGTACCGTGCATATTGATGCCGTAGTGCAACAACAGTGAAATTAAATCACTGCAAATCAAATCCTAACATTGGCATATAGCAGGTGAAGCAAAGCAACCCGATCGTTGAAGTTTGTTTAGTTTGTGTGTGACAGTTTTTTAAATATTGCCAATCTAATGTTTAAGGAAGGCACATCTCCAACAATGTGTCGACCTGCCAAAGATAAGTTGTCGTACATTTTGCGAAGCTGTAAAGATGCAGGATGAGGTGGCGGGGAAAACGTAAACACTCCACAGATGTAACGGCCATTCTCTCTGCTTCCTCTTTCTCTTGTATTCCACGGCCGAGAGTCCCACGGGTGAAGTTTCAGTGTTATCATCAGGCTGCAGAGACACAACCCCCCCCTCACACACACACACACACACACACACACACACATTTAACTGACAGGAAGCTCTGCTCGCTTGTGGTTTTTAATGGAGAAGCTCTGTCTTCCCAGTTAAGCAACTAACAGAGTGTCACTGGTACAGACTGGCCCTGCTGACCAGTGTGTCACTGGTACAGACTGGCCCTGCTGACCTCCAGTTACAGCTATATTCACGGTGTCGCTGATAAGAAAGAGCCACTGCCTTAACTTACTGTCAGGTCAACACATTAATCTACATGGGACAGATTGTAAACAGAGTCTGCACCCATTGTGTTTCAGAGTTTCTTTTGTCGTGGGATATTTAATTCACTCACAGTCGCCTATAGAGTGTTTTTGTCTTGACTGTAAGAAGAGAGAAGTGAAGGGTAGTTATTCCACAAGGGAAACAAGACACAAACACTTTCATTGTGCTTCTTGTTTTCATGTCCTCAACTTCATAGGCACATACCTTTCCCTGCTTCAGTTTGCACCATGAATGGTGGACAGACCCCACTGTGGGTGTTGGGGGACGCAAAAGGGGACAATGGATCTCCTTTAAGTTGCGGTGTTGAAAAAGGCACGCTGCCACTGGGGTCCTCCCCCGACTTCAACACTGATTTTACACGGTTGTGCTTTTTCACACTGGCTGAATCAATGGGCAGGAGACAAAGGGACAACTCTTCTTTTTTTTCTCCGCCCCCCCTCTTTTTTGGGGCTTCTTGAAAGTATAAACCACTGAGGGAAAGTGACCTTTGACATCACCTTTTTGGTGTCGTCTCTTATTCTGACATGATTTGAGGGTTATGGCAAAGGTCGTCGGAGTGCGTCACTCTACATGTGAGTGATGTCATTGTTGGAACCGGCCTGGGAAAATGATAAATCTGATATTTGAGTGCTCCCCGTGTGGATTCGCTGAACTCCCGTGTTTGCTGCCTCTAAATCAGAAATAAATCTCTTTTGTATTAGTAACAAGCGTTGTCCTAACACCTCTTATCCTCACGACGGATTTAAATCTCAGTCAGGCAACAAATTGACTTTGTTGTTATGCCGGCCCCAAATGACAAACAAGGCCATAATGTGTATTGGAGTGTGCTCGTTAAGAGGTACCTGCCGCAGTTACAAGGGAATAGAGAGACGCTGAAAAGACCACACGGTGTGGGTTGTTGCCTAGGGACGCTGATGACACAGTGGGACATTGCATTGTTCTCCACACAAAGGAGACTCATTCAGACCCAAGGCAATTACCTAGTTTTCCTGGCGGCCTTTTTCCAGGATTCCTGCACCTCATACAGTGAGACACTGACAGGTCTTGTTTCAGAGGGGGTGGAACTGGGAGGAGGCACGTTAATCGGAGGGCGGTGGTCTTATTGATTAGATAATTTATGGTATGGCTAAAACAGCCAGCGTCTACAGGGACTAAACAAGGCATGAAAATTGGTCAATTGGGCTCAAATTAGTGGATTTCTGACTAATTGCAGAAAGAGCAGCAGGGTCACACGCTGGCACATCACTTAGTTGGAATATAAAAATGGATGAATGGTTTTATCTGGAACAGGTTAATTTATAACCAGGGTCCTGAGACACACATGTGACTGTCGTTACTGCCGGTGTTACAGGACGCTCTTCCTCAGTACTACAGCAGCAGACAGACTCTGGTGGGATCTTCTTGTCTGGAGCAGCAGATCATGGATGACAGCAACACTCAGGTGAGAGAGCCCAGGAGTGAAATCTGTTAAAGCTACATCTTAAAATCTGGATTGCAATAAATAAAGACCCTGTCTCTCCTCTATTACAATATAGATATGTTAGAATAGTGTTTTTTCCCTCCTGATTCCAATAACTGGACTTTGGTTAAAACCCTTTGAAAAAGACAAATGCCATAGAAGTTATTTTAAGATCTAGTTTGACAGTAATAACTGAAGAAGAACACAAATAAATAAATCCAGATATACAAAAATACAAAACAATGAACTCAACAGACTTATCTCTCTTGCTTTGGGGCTGTCTTTGTTCGCCTTTGTGAACTCCTTGTGCTCTTTTGCGTGATAGTTCTCTAAAAGTATTACGACATTGGTAGAGATGTAATTGGCAACACTGGTGTCACCCCTCGAAACTGAAGTCTTGCACTGTACGCTGTTTCGCTGACTTCCCGTTTGAAAACAAATTGTTGACTGCAGCAAGTTCTGTCTGACGCTAGACTACTGGAAATCACTTGTTCCTCACCGCTTTAAAAACAATACTTAGTTTGCGGATGTTTTGGAGCGAAGAACAAGAAATTTAAAAGAAATTTGGTTTATATATACACATACAATAGAGCTATCACGGGATAGTGAAGTCCCAACCTCTTGAGGGAATTTATTGCATCCTACTGGCTTTTATCTTTCATGTGGTTGTCACTGATTGGGTAAATTTGAGCAATTGTCCATAAATCCTCAGCGTGTAACAGTTTCTGTTTCCTGTCCTTCATAAGCTTCCCTCTGTTTTTTGGGCCCGTGTGTGTCTCAGCAGACAGGTCAGCTGTTCTTCGTCGGCCTGCCCTCCAGCTACAACCTGCCGACGCTGGACGCCCCCCTGCCGAGGCTCCCCTCCTACGAGAGTGTTCGAAAAAAGGACCGCCAGAGGCAGATCCACATGATGATCGCAGACCGCTTCGGCCTCAATGGACCCATTGTGACTGAGGTGGGATATATTAGGCACTAGGACTGTGTCACAGCAATTGATACACTCACAAACACTTTGACAATAGGGTAATTCAGGTGCTGTTGTTAAGCTTGGGAAATGGGGAAATATTTAACTCCTATTCTAGTTGAAGAGAAGGCCATTGTCTGTGGTTTCACAATCAGTGGAGACTGTACGAAGTGGGTTTCCATCTATTATGACCGCGCTGTCACACAATAATGTAACAGGAGCGTGTTCAAAGATTAGACTGCATTCAGAGGGGAGTAAACAGGGCGCACTATCATCTCATCTAATGCTCGCTGCTGAATTGTGCCGCTGTTGGCCGCTTTTCAAGGTTTTCCCCGTGTTGATCTTTCGCTGAGCTTTTGAGTCGCACAACGTTTCAGCAAACAAGGTAATGAGAAAAAGGCACATCAAACATAATTAAAGTCTGCATCCTGAGTGCAAACAGTGCCTGGAAATGCAGCTTTGTGATCCTGTCTTTTTCCTTCTTTGACCTCCCATCCTTTTCCTTAATTAAACGGTCCCTAGCATGACTGCCCATCTCTCTCTCTCTCTCTCTCTCTCTCTCTCTCTCTCTCTCTCTCTCTCTCTCTCTCTCTCTCTCTCTCTCTCTCTCTCTCTCTCTCTCTCACATACACACACAATGACACGCACACACAGAAAGCACATTCACACACATTACTTTCCAATCAACCCATGACTAGTCACTGAAAGTCTCCCTTCCCCTTTTAGAAGAGTTTAAATGGTGGCCACTAAATGTCCCCCTGTCCGTCCTGCTGGCCTGAGGCAGTATAATAATAAAACGTTTGGCCTGGTGTGTGTGGGGTTGTGGGGTTGTGGGGTGTGCGTAGCGGACAGAGGGCAGGGTTGTAGGGTGGCTCTAGTCGCCTGAGGGTCCCCAAGCAATTAAAAGATAAGAGGGCTCAGTCAGGGAGTGTGAATCTGCCAGAAGTGATCAGAAAGATAATGCATTGGAGGAAAACACGTTCCAGGCGACCGACGAGGGGACAGATTTATTGGTAATGTAAATACAAACACGTCCCACTTATTTTTGTGGAAAGATGTCAAAGCTCAGGAAGTCCTTCAAGCAGCCGTAACTTATATTTATCGTCAAACCATAACCGTGAAAATGGTCGCCCATGTACCTCATTTACACCAAAATTAGTATATGCAGTTTTTTCTAACACAGGTAGGTGATTGACTCCAATCCCAGAGCCAGTAGAGGAGTTTGCCTTTCTATATTCTATATTTATAGTATAACTAGTTATATTAAATACCTTAATAGCTTAATTACTACTTATATTGAATAACCTCTAACATTTTTGAATCCATTGTGTGCACAGGCTTTATAATACAGCAGAGTTTATATACATGTCGCTGCAAACACGTCATTCAACCCGTAACTGAAGCAAAATGGTGGAAAATGTTTCCAGATTGAACGTGCCCCTCTACTCAGAGCTGTTCACTTGTGATCTGACATGAAACACCACGAAGACACCCAACATTTAGCAAAAAAACGCTGTTTAAAAAAAACCTTGTTGTTTCCACATGTCCTACAGCCTCCTCCCACATACGAAGAGAGTATCCGCCAGTCTATGGAGCTGCCGTACAACATCCTCTCACCTGCTGTGGACATCTCTCCACCTCGGACTCTCTACACCAACCCAGGAGCCGACATTCAGAGCGAAGTCACCTCATCCAGTCAACTTGGACGCCAGCACCGCCGTTCTACATGTCTGATCCTCATCGACTTCTCAAGCTGCCCGATGAATGTGAAAAGAACTCTGTAGCTTTACAGGCTGATCATGACTGGATCCTTCACACGTTCACTGGAGCTGAGTCAGATTCCTCAAGACTTGAGGGGGAACCAAAGAGGAGCTGCACAGCCTGCACGAGAGGACACATCTGGCTGGAGCACACGAATGTTAAAAACACAGTAAAGGGCGAAACTGGATATGAACATTTTCTGAGGTGGCTGGTTCATCCGGATGAGGATTTGGGGACGACAGGGACTGAAATACACCAAAAAGGGACCCACTGTGTACTTTTCTGAATATACTCTGCCAGTGAATTAGTTGTTTTGCTGTTTGCTTTACTCATTTTTCTGCCGTCCCTCAGCCTCAGAGCTCATCGTCTGGTTTGTGAGGTTATCAGAGGCCTGTTTTAATGACTGAGGCTGGACCATACTGCTCCAGCATATCTGGTTCAGCCTGTGGGGTTAAGAAGGTGCTAATGAGAGTGCCTTTCATTATAATAAGACATTTAGTATTTTTTATCATATTACCTCAGTTTTCTTTTTCTTTGCTGAAGCCGATTTCTCACTTTCCTATCAAACATTTTGTAACATAACATTTGATATGATTTGACAGAAAGCAGATTTGTTTGTTCTCTTCTCCCAAAAAAACGTTCAAGTCCTCAGCAGCAGTGAATGTGAAATGAAAACAGTGGAGGAATGATAAGTTCCTTATCGAGACTTCTTTTGTTTGCTGTTATTTTCTGCGACTTACAATGTAAACATGATGCAAAATGTTCGTCCTGCGTGTTGTCCTGTACTGTATTTATTAAAAAACAAGTGACTTATCATTATTTCTCTTTTAAAACAAATGAAATAGAACCTTTTCTTGATTTTTTTTAAATTAAAGGACTGTTATAACAATACAGTTGTAATCTCTAGCTATAATATTAAAAGCAAAAGTACTTATCATTTGCAGAATGGCCCCTGAGTTGTACAGATATATTACAGGATTATTATGACTATTATAAACATGTAATATACATTTTAATATTCCCTTTTATTTAAGTTAATTTCAACAAATATATATATATATATATATATATATATATTGCTAAGCAGGTCAGGCTTTAAAAATGCATTATAGTTTATAATCTGAATATTTTCATGTAACCGAAGCTGCCGAATAAACAAAAATATTTCACTGTGAATTGTTCTGGAGTAAACGTAGCTTTTAAGTGTCAGGAAAGTACAGTGGAATACATCAAAACTGTATTTAAAAGTAACATTATAGTAAATATACTTAGATTGTTTGTGTTTACATATTATTATTATTATTATGATTGTGATTATTATTATGATAACTGACTCTGCCCCTCAGTTTTCTATGTGTTAAGTAACCAGAGCACCAAACTGTGTCAGGAACAGCGTCACCTATTGGTTCCCTCACAAACATGGCTGCGCGCCTCGTCCACTGGTGAGTCGCCTTCGTCACTGCTGCCGGGAAAAAAACCGAAGCTCTCCGATCAGCCAAGTATGTAAACAAGGTCAGAGGCACTGCAGCAGCTCCCAGACTAAAGCCTCTGAGTCCCGGGCACTTTTCTCCTCACAGACCGGACAAGATCCAAACCGCTTCAGCCAAACCTCTGCGGAGCAAGGTAAGCTGAGCTGTGCGTCATGGGACGTGTTATGTGCGTTGCTCTGCAGGACGCACGCACCTCTGGACACAACATTACTCGCATCAGCCTGACACAAATGTGTGCACTGTCTCCAGTGTGTTACATCGCGTGTATGTAAGAGATGTAAGAGTCGAGCTGCGTCCGTGTTGCAGATTTGCCGCAAAGTCACACGGCAGGTGTGTGTTTACGCACAGTGCGCAGTCATCAGCTGGCCTCCGGATCTGGGTCGCGCTGCAAAAAGATGCTTGGTCATGATTTCCCCGCACGAATGAATGTTTTCTAACGGAGCGTTTTTCTTTTTTCCTTATAAGCCTGCAGCTGGTTTTCAACATCTTTCCATCATATGCAAATGTCTCCAGTGAAATCAGCTTGGCATGCAAATATATATTCTGGGTATAAATCAGTGTTACTGCATGTAATTAATTGAAATAAGTTATATACACGAGTATGATAGAAATATCTGAGTGCTGCAGCTTTGTGGAGCTTGACTGAGCTGGAAAGTGAGTTTATTTATAGTCTAATCAGGACTATTTATGGCCACGTCTCATAAGACTATTGATAAACACTAGTCTCTAAATGGTTAAAGCTACATGGATGTGCAGTGATGCTTTATTTATAGCAGTGAATCCTCCCTCATCCTCCTCAGTCTGGTCCGGCATCAGAACCCGTTCAGATTGGTCGTCCTAACAGCTGCAGTGCCGACCAGACCAACGTCAGTCTGAGCTCATGTAATCTTCTGCCGAGGCCTGTCACGTTTCACACTGACTGCTTTTCATTGCCTGGTTCTGCTCCAGTTTAATGATCACTGCTGCTCTGGGACTCTGATCCGACCTCCTGAATGATCGACCCGCTCCACGTCTCTCGGCGGAGATAATTTGACTTTATTAACTTGGTTAGTGGCAGTGAAGGCTGAGGACACAACAGCCCTTCCCCTTCTTATAGAGAGTTGTTGTGATCACACTCAGACGTTTACCTTCCTTGAACTTTCCATCATGTGCTTAATCATTTACTTGACTGGTTTGAATTTAACAGTGTCTGCTGGTCAGAGACCAAAACAATACAATCTGTTCCTCCTCATAAAATCCAAATGTAACCAGAAACCTTTGACCTTTGATATGTAATCAATTTATCTTTGAGCCCAAGTGACAATTGGTCAAAAGTAGAACAAATTTACTAAAGGCAGATTTGAGATATAATGTTAAATGTGTCATAAACATGTTTCTTGACCTTTGACCTCCATATTCTAATCAGGTCATCCTTGAGTCCAAGTGAATCGTTGTGCATGATGTAATGAAATTATCTATGGGTGGTCCAGATATATCACATTCACAAGAGCTAGAGGTCACAGTGACCTTGACCTTTGACCAACCATATTCTAATCACTTCATCTTTAAGTGAAAGTGAACATTCGTACCATTTTTTAAGAAATTCCCTCGCGGCGTTCTGGAAATATCGCGTTCACAAGAATCAGATAGACGGGCGGACAACGTAACAGCCTTGGTTGTACGCTACAGGTTGAGATGTTTCACTTCTACACGTGATGGACAAGGAAGTACCAGATAAATCTCAAATATATCAATGCAGATTTAATGAGTGTGCCACGTCCTGTGTGAAGGCTGCCGACAAAAACAACTCGTTCATGTGATAATCTACAATAACATGTATTCTGTTGTTTCTCACGGCAGGAACTCTGTCGCAGCGCAGCCATGATGATGCAGTGTTTTCACTTCATGGTGGAGCCGGCCAAAAACCTGACGGCCAAGATAAAGGTGACTAATGTGTGGTGCACTCTAAAGAAACGCGGTGTGTTTAATGTTTAAACGAACATGTTACGCTCCCCGGCAGAATGGTTTTGAGTCGCCTTGAGACCGAAGCAGACGGTTGACGTGAAAACATTTTTAGAGCAGCATGTGACTGCATGCGTGCGTTTCTCATCTCCTGGGTCTGTTTGACCAGAAGCAGCCACTGTGTGCAGAGAGTTGCTGATGAGATGAATCTAGGCAGAGAGTCTGGGAGGGAGGGAGGGCGGGCGGTGGAGGGGGGGGGGGGGGGGGTGTCTTTTGTTTCTGCTGACAGCAACAGAACCATGATGTGCATTTTGATCCAGCTGAGTGACCACCTCCTTTCTAGATTGACCTTATTACTTTCTAATGCACTGGCTAAGCAGCGTTAACGTCCTCCAAATGTCTCTTTTTCTTTTTCCTTTTTTTTAAACCCAAAACTCATTCCCTTTCTGAACAGTTTTGCTCAGAAAATCCTTAACTTTTTGAATTTCCCTGCAGGAATCACAGAAGAGAGCTAAGAAGGACAAGAGGGAGCCTCTGGATGAGGATCAGTTGTTTGTTCTGGATCTGGCTCGAGACTTCAGCCGAGTGTGCCAGGTACAACCTCCTGAGAACACACTGAATACATTATAACCAGTTATTGGGCAATTTCAGGACTTGAGATGTTTTTAACAATAATATGTGACGTGACCAATAACAAGACATGAAACAGCAACAATATCAGTAACAGATCAGCATTCTGTTGCACTATTGAATGTCACTCAAGGTACAAATGTTATTAAACTTTCCTGAACAGAAAGTTTTTTCCAAAGTTTTTCCAGTGGGGCTGAGAACGCAAATGTCAGAGTCAGTTGCTGCAGACACTTTCTGGAACTTTGCCAGACAGTCGTGTGGTAAAACATCTGGAAAATGTCAGAGGGATGTGGGAATACAGCAGGAAAATGTCTGGGAAAATTCACAGAAAGCGAGTGGGAGTGTTGATGACGTTTCTAATATACAACAGATGCAAAAAATAAAAGAATATAAATATCTAAAAGAAGCCGATAAAGATGTCAACTTGGAAAAACAATAAGAAACACGTGATCTCCACTGTAGGATTTATAAATCCTTTTGGCCAATCTCATGCTGCGTCCTTCTTCTTCTTATTCTTCAATGAGCCTTGACTCAGAAATGATGATGATGATTCTACCTTCATCTTTCCTGTGTTTCCCTCTCTGTTCTCTCACTGCAGAGGTCAGAGGTCCTGGAGCACATCTGGGACCAGGATGACACCTGGCCGACTCCGCTCTGCAGGCTCTTCATCCTCCAGTGGGCCGCTATGCTGGAGAGCAAGGTGCTAATCCCAGAAAATCTAAATGATCCATTTCCAGAGGCAGGATATAACTATGCTGACACAAGGTATAGAAAGGTTTATTCACTAAATATGTGGATCTGATTGGTCTGCAGAAGAAGCCCATGCAGACTGACGGCTGGCCAGAGAGGGATGAGGGAAAACTGCCCGATCTGATCACTGAGCAGGATCTGATTCAGGCCAAAAACCTGATCCTCAACTGGATCAAGGACCTGAGAGCTCAGCCGGATGTAAGTTCCTGTTCATCTGACGGATTTTTGCAGGGTTTTGTTTTCTCTGTGTGACACAGTTCATTCCCACTGATCTTCTTGCAGCAAAGCGTGTGGCCTGGGGAACCCGTGGCGAAGGTCCTGGAGGATCTGCAGTCAGCCTGGCGTTGGGGCCGTGTGCCCAATCTGCTGTCTGCTATGGAACTGGTCATGTGGACTTTACTGCTGCAGCGCCCAGATAAGGTAGGAGTCCATGTTATAATACACACATTGTGATCTGAACTTCATTTGGGTGTAATAGCAGCCTTCTTGATGTGTTCTTGCAGGACACCATACCACAACAGTGGCTCATGTGGAAGCAGAGGACTCAGAATATTGGTATTTTAAGTATAGAAGTAAATTAAGGTGAATTTGTAAGTGTTTACATCCTTATGAGTCTCTTATTATCTCCTTTCAGGTGCCATAGCCTACATTCCTCAACCAGGTAAGAGATGTACATTCTGCATACGTTTTTTTCGCAGATCATTTAATTGTAGTTGAATAGAAAACAGGCAAACCTTGCTGGTGGAAATTTGCATCAAATGTAATTTTGAGAGATGGAAAATTTCAGGGCAACTAACGTCTAGTTCCTTAACCTTAAAAGCAAAATATCCAGTCTGGTCCATAAATACTGGTTTTATGATTTCAATGTCTAAACTGAAAACACATTTTTTGGATTCTGTTAAACCGGCCTTGTGTCATTACGTTTCATTCACTGTCCATGTCTTACTGTTTTGCAGTGTGGGACTGGATCTCAGATGCTGCAGGTACAGGAGTCATTTTAAAAGTGTTAGTCAGTGTAATCTGTGCTGAAGCTCTCTAGTTAATCAAGCTGCTCCATGTCCCTGCAGTCGAGGTGACTCTGGATCTGGACACAGCCAACCCTGATCTGCTCATCTCCAATGACGAGAAGAAGATGCGCTGTGGCTTTGAGAGGAAGGATGTTCCCAACTACCACCAACGCTTCGACGGCTGGTGGTGCGCCGTCGGGGTGGAGGGCTTCGACTCCGGCCGCCACTACTGGGAGGTGGAGGTGGGTGAGCGGGACTGGCGGCTGGGCGTCGCCAGAGAGTCTGCCCTGAGGAAAGGCTTCAAGTCGCTGAACACCAACACAGGGTACATGACCCTGCGGCTGGAGAGGGGCACTGAGCTGAAGGCGCTGACCGTGCCCTTCACCTCCCTGCCACCGGGCCTCATCCCCCGCAAGGTGGGCATCTACCTCGACTACGACCAGGGCCAACTGTCCTTCTATGATGTGGACAAACACCTTCACATTTACACCTACAACGAGAGCTTCACTGAAAAGCTGTTCCCCTTGTTTGGTACAGTGGAGATTATAAAGGATCTGGTGATTAAGTCCCCAGCTGCTAAGAGCCAGTGTCTCTGCTCCACTTCCTGCCTCTGGGCTTGAATTCCCTTCTGTCCCCTCTTCCTCTAACACTCCAGTAGACATCATATAAAAGTGTAAGAAACCCAGTTATATCCATACTGTATTCCAAGTCAGAGATCCTGATGTAAGACACAATCACTAGCTCCACTATGTGACCACACTCTATGCTGCTGCCGCTTCAATGTGATTGTTGCTACCCCTATAGAGTTATCATGTTACCCTTTGCTCACATGCATAATGTATTTTCATATTGTATATTTGAAACAAACCCTATAGCTTTAATGTAACGTAATGTGCAATATGAATCCTGCAGTAAGAATGCACTTTGTGAATTATAAATAAACCAAATCTGTGTCTTACATTTTGTCTGTTTATTGTTGCCTGTAAAAAAGCAAATCTATTGTTTGCAATATATTTTAAGTTGAATAATAACATTGATAATAACAATAACAATAAAAACAATAATAACAGCAGCCATGTTTGTGAGGTATCATATAGGTGATTATTTTACTGACACTTTTACTGTACTATTATTTGTGTCATAGTAGACGATATTGTTTAACTTCCCATGCAAGATCAATCAAATGAAACATAAACCAAATAAATTATATAAGTCAAATAACTTAAAGACAAACAACTTCACATTCAAACATAATAAATCATAAATAATAAATCAATCAAATATCCAAATAGAGCGAATAATATCTACTTAATAACTTTAACCGAGGGTCAATAATTCTTAAAGGTAAAGTAAAAAAAACTTTAACAAACTGGCAAAACAACTTAAAGCACACACAGACTGACACAACAAACAATAATAATCCTTTAGTGGTCCCACAGGGGGGACATTTGCAACGTTACAGCAGCAAGAAGACAGTCAGGAATAAACATCATAATAAAAGTAATAATAAGTTGCATGCAATACTTATACTATAATATAAAATAACAATACTTAATTGATATATTTAATATAATATATATTAAAATTGCTTCAAATACATTAAATTGAGCTCAAAGAATGAACGTTTAAATAGTTTTTATTATTATAGGGGTTGCTCCGGTGATGACGTCATTGGTGTGCGACGACACCAGGCGCTCCGCCGCCGCTTCCCGGGCTCTGATTGGCTCACCGCGTTCTTCTGACCACCCGTAGTGAGTTCGCCCTCCTCGGGTGTTCTGGGCTCGGGGGGATAAAGACTCCGGAGAGGGTCTCATCACACAAACAACATGACTGCAAGTGTAAAAGCGGCGTTAAAAACCCACTTCGGGTTCGACGGCTTCAGGACCAAGATACAGGAGGACGTGGTGAGCGCTGTGCTCAGACGTGAGTTCACCGGCTGTGTGTTTATCTGCTAACTAGCACGTTAGCTGCTGTTTAGCTAGCAGCAGCTTCCCCTGACGTCTGACAACATGAAGCTGCACGTGGAGTAGTGTTGTTGTTGTTGTTGTTGTTGTTGTTGTTGTTGTTGTTGTTGTTGTTGTTGTTGTTGTGGTGGTTGTGTTGTGGTGGTGGTGGTGGTGTGGTGGTTGTGGTGGTTGTGGTGGTGGTGGTGTGACATGCTGGTTTTTCCTGTGTGCAGGGGACCGGGATGTGTTCGTGTGTATGCCCACAGGAGCAGGGAAGTCCCTCTGTTACCAGCTGCCTGCGGTGCTGGCTGAGGGCATCACTCTGGTCATATCCCCGCTCATCGCTCTCATTCAGGTCAGTGGCTGTCTCTGTCATCCAATGGAAGGTAGGGAGGTGGGTGGGTAGGGGTAGATAGGTAGGTAGGGTGGGTGGGTAGGGGTAGGAAGGTAGGTGGGTACTAGGTATGAAGGTAGGGACTTGAGGTGGGTGGGGCAGAAGATGGTTAGGTGAGCAGGTAGTTAGGTGGGTGGTTAGGTAGATAGATACTATCATAAAAAGGGCTCTACGTGTTATTGGGTGTGACACCCTCACACACCAAGATTCACAGTTTGTTCAACAGTGCAATACTCATGGGCACAAGTGATGTGCGAGTCCTGTTGGTTGGCGCCCTGCCTGATGCTTGAAGCTTGCCGTGTACAAACGTAATTTGGCATCTATTATTTGCTAACACATCACACATATATGAGCTTTTGTGTTCACTCTCAGTCACGTGCCGCTCCTTTCCCAGGACCAAGTGCAACGCCTGAGGGAGCTGAACATCCCCGCCTGCTCCATCAACTCCAAGCTCCCAGTAGGCGAGCGGCGTCTGATCATGAGCGACCTGGAGAGCAGCCAGCCGAAGCTGAAGCTCCTCTACATCACCCCGGAGATGTTGGCGTCCTCCTCGTTCAAGCCGTGCCTGACGGGCCTGTTATCCCGCGGCCTGCCTGTCCTACATGGCCGTGGACGAGGCTCACTGCGTCTCCCAGTGGGGCCACGACTTTAGGCCGGACTACCTCAAACTGGGTGAGCTGCGTGCGCGCCTACCTGGAGTTCCGTGCTTGGCCTTGACAGCGACAGCACCCAAGAATGTGCAGGAGGACATTGTTAAGTCCCTCAGGCTGCGCTTGCCGCTGTCTTTTGTCACAGAGGTGTTTCGCAGTAACTTGCACTATGATGTGATCTTCCTGGAGCTGCTGCCGAACCCTTATGTCCACCTCCATGCTTTTATTAAGCAAGCACTGGCGCTGGACAGCGGGTCTAATGGACAGGTCAGTAGACTGGACTCTGAGGTGTTTGGATTCTTCACTGTGACTCTCCCCACAGTTTAATATACATGTTGGAGTCAAACAAAGAACAGAAATACAAAAATACATTAATCATAAGACAACTGCAATGGCTACCCTAAGGTTTTCAGTATATTTTACTCGCACGGAAGGTTGATTTGATATTTACAATTTTTAGGGTTAAGATGAATCATGCATCCAAACACTTTTCTGGTGGACCATGTAATAGTTTCTAATTTATCAAGTTTTGCATTTCTGTTCCTTGTTAGACAACATACAGTTTATTGCAGGGTAGAATTTATTTCTGACACTAGTAAGCTCATACTGGTCTGATAATATCAGTTGTTGTTATATGAAATATGGAGGTTTGACTGTGCTACTGAACAAAAACACAGCAATGTGCTGAAGGCTGGATTTTTTACATCCGGATAATAAAAACTGTTGTGTTAACACACTGTGCTGACATCAGCTTCCATCCTGAGATGGAACAAAGTCACATCCTGCAGAACACTATGATTATTTGTGTGACCAGACCGTGTTTTTGCAGTATTGTGTATCATATAATTCTTGTTTGATACTGAATTGAATCGCTTTGGCTCGTGATATTTTCCCTGAAGCTGCTGGTTTCCTCACACTTGATGGTGTTTGTGAACAGGGCTGTGGGATTGTTTACTGTCGGACCAGGGACGGCTGTGAAACGGTGGCTTACCAGCTGACCAAGCTTGGAGTCTTGGCCAAGCCTTATCATGCAGGTAACTGAGTTTCTCTGCTCAGTATGTGCAGCATTTGAAAATTAGGAAATACCAGAAAGAAGTGTTTGACTTGTGCTTCTTTTGCAGGTCTGAAAACAGGAGATCGCACAGAGGCCCAGAATGACTGGATGCAGGGGAAAGTTTTGGTTATTGTCGCCACCATCAGTTTCGGCATGGGAGTAGACAAGGCCAACGTCAGGTGAGGGAATGGGGGGGGGGGGATTTTCTGTATTATTTTTGTACTGCTTACTGTATTTAAGGGTGTATATGCTGATGTTTTTGTTAATCCCACAGGTTTGTAGCTCATTGGAACCTCGCTAAGTCAGTTGGCCAGTTACTACCAAGAGTCTGGGCGAGCGGGCAGAGACGGACTGCCCTCCTCCTGTCGCACATACTACTCCCGGAGAGACAAGGAGCAAATTAACTTCCTCATCCGACAGGAAGTCGGCCGCAGACAGGTTCGGCATGGCAAACAGAGGACTCTGAATGTAAGGATTCAGATTAACGTCAAGGTTTGTGATCATTTCTGATCAATATTTCCACAGGCAAAACGTGGCTCTTCAAAGGAGGCGGACAAAGCAGCCATCACAGACTTCGAAGCCATGGTGTCATTCTGTGAGAAAGAAGGGTAAGTGAAGAAATCACTTTTTGTTTATTATTTACAGTCGGCAGTACAATAAGTGTTGAGTCGAAGCCTCACTTCATTACACAATCCATTTTCCCTTTGTTTAAGTACATCATGCATAATATAACTTTCATCATATACATGTTCAGTTTGCGTACAGCAGAGGGCAGACTTGATCTCTCTTCACGTCCCAGTTCTGAAACAGCTTCCCCCTCAGGAGAATCTTATCCAACTCCTCAACAATGACTCATTAACAAAGCAATTTACATTTCCCCATCACATCACAACTCCATTTTTAATGGTTCTACAAATTTTCCCAGCTCAAATTTCATGTTTTTTCCCCTGCGTAATTTAGAGTTGCATTTTGGGTGTGGCCCGGCCTTTTCCCCACATCAGGAGAGTTGCTGTTGCCCTGTAGAGAGCAGGGATGCTCCAAGGAATGTGGATTCTCCTGAAAACCTGGCAGCTTTTTGCAGGTGTGCCTGGCAGCCAGTCAGGACACCCCTCTCTGTGCTTGACAATTCAGTTTATTGTTCAAGGGTTTGGCCTCTTTGGTGCCGCCGAACACACCCATCTTGAATGTCTGCCTATGAATTACATGGGCATGAGTCGCAGCCGGAGTCAAGAGCTGCAGAAAAACTCCTGCAACTCTTTTGTCCTGTGCTTAGATGCCTGATGTGGGAGTTGTAAGTCCAGTAATTGCACATGTGAATAATTCTCTTCGTGTGGAGCACATTGGTTCAGATATTCGGTCCCTTCATCTTGGCCTTGCAGCAGCGGCAGCGGCAGCAGCAGCTAAAGCAGGTCACCACTGACATGATCACCACCACCACTGTGGGAGAGCAAATCAGCAGTGTCACAGCCAGAACGTTTTTTCAAGAATCCAGAAAATCAGTACAGGAAGAGAAGGTGACTTACAGATGAAGGTTAGCAGGACGAAGAACGCCCCCAGGTCTATACTGTTGGCGCTGGGCAGATTCTGCAACTTTACCCATACCCTGTTCAGAAGGGTCAGCGTCTGTTCTCCGGCATCCATCCTATTAACCAAGCAGAAATAAGGGTGGATGCATTTACACAGGGTCAATTTTATTTGCCTTTGTTTAGTGTCATCAGGATGTAACTCCTGTTCCTGACACCCAGAGTGGGTAAGACAACATCGCTGGTGTATTGACACAAGAGGATCATTTACAGCTGTTTATATACAGACACGACAAAGTGCTGCTTCACAGTTTCTCAACCTGTGGTTTTGTGATAAATTGGGAGGATTACAGCGAGAGAAAGACAGACCTTTAACTGGCTGGGAGTGAACAGATGAAAAGTATGTAGTGTTTCTAGCCAAGCAGGTGTATGGGAGTGAGTGTGTTCACCAGGGTGATAATACAGAGGGAGGTGCTGGTGGTTCAGGGTGTTAAGCATTTAGAATAGTTTAACCCTCTCTCAAGCTTTCTCAAGAAAACTTAAGAATAAGAGGAGAAAAACAAAGCAGGGTTCTTCTCTGTGTTGAACTTGAAGTCATGTTCCCATGTGTTTTTAATGTGTTTTTCTTTGTATAGACGGTGCTGCATCCGTAACAATGACATATAATATTAGTGGCTGGTGTCAAACTATGCATGATTTACGATTGTCTGTGTGACATGGGTGTGACTGTCTTGGGTTTGAGCTATTTGCTGGTTTGAGTGTTTGTGGTGTTGTGTTGCACTGCATTACAACACATGGTAGAATGATACAAACATTGTATAACAGAATAAAGTGTTTTAGTTCAACATTTTGGGGAACAGAACTAATTATGTCGTTATTGCCGCAAGTGTTTGCTTAGCTTAGCTTAGCACAAAGGCTAGAAACGGAGGAAACAGTTAGCCTGCCTCTGTCCAAAAGTAAGAGATAAAATCAATCCTACATATCATTTTGTGTTCAAAAACCAAAGTCTAAAAATTACATTTAGCTGTTTTTACCAAACTAGTGGACTGTGGTCGATGACCCTGATTGATAAAGGACATTTATGCTCTGGTCAGGACTTGGTGTTGACCAGTGTTGTAAATTAAATCCATGTGTAAAATCTGCAGAAAAACAATGTGGATATTTGTTTTTTAATCTGACTTTTCAACTTCTGTGTTTGCTTCAGTCACGAACAATCACCATATATCAACAACCTGTTTAACTCTTTTGCCAATTCCTCATTTTAAAGCTGACTAGTTAAATGGTCTCTGTGTTCATATCTTCAAATCCTTCTTCTAATTCTTCCCAGCCTGCACTTTGTCTCAGGCGCATTGTCTCTCAAACAGACTTAAAACAGACACACTCGCCGTAAAAAGCACTTACCTGCGAGAGCCCTTGTTGTTTTCACTGACTCAGCCGAGCCCAGATTTAAGTGTCAGAAATAACAAAACAGAAGTGAGCAGACCAGTTGATAAGGAGGAGACAGCGATGAGCTGAGGCAGAAGTTTTGCATGCGGAGTGCACTCAATCATCCAGAGGAGTCTTCAGACGCTGCCTGAGATTAGCAGACAGGTTGAGATTAGGGTTAGGAGGGATAATGTCTCAGATATAGATGCTGGGTCTGCATGAGGAGTCGAAAGAAAAGTGAGATGACACTCAAACAAATCTCATTCCCTGCTCCTCTGTTGTTCTCCTCCACGCTGCTTTTGAATCTTTCCTTCCCTTCAACGTTGTTATCTTCCAAAGCTTCTTCTTCTGCTCCTCAGGCTTGTTCCCTTCTTCAGTGGTTTGTGTTGATGTCACACACACACGGTAGTTATCTGCTGTGCAGTTTGACTGGTGAGCCTCTCTTTAGTTTGTATGCGTCCAAGGCTGCCTGGGAGTGTTCACTTCACACACTCTTTGTGTTCCTCCTCGTCTTTCCCCACCTCCTTTTGGTTTAGACTGCTCCTCTCTCTTTCGCGGCTGTGGAGGGAGCGTTTCCATTTCTAGCAAGGTAGTTAGAATGTTGTTCTGTAGAAAGTGGCTCGTCTAATGAGCCGCTTCCCAAACACACTGTGTGTGTGTTTGAATATTGACTGTTACATAATACTGGGTCTGATATAGGCCTTTTAAAAAGAGTGGAACAATCCCAAGGAAAACAGGGATTTAAAAAAAACAACAACATGCAGGGAGAGAGTGAGCTGCTGTTAGAGAGGACTGGATGTTGTTTCCAAAAAGCTTTAATGTGCAGGAAGCTGAGACTGAAAATCACTCGTCAAATTAAGATTTAATTTGCTCTAATGCATTTTTTATATCAGAACATTCATAAGTGCAGATGTTAATAGCTCTGTGTGTAATTAAGCTTTTGTGTTGTGTTTTCCAGATGGCTATATTTTTAATGTCATGTGACAAGGGAGTTCTATTTGGCTCATTTCATAACAGAAAAATCGATAATGGCGGTTGTGGCGGTTACACAACATCTAAAAGATCGGTCATGCTCTAGAAAGCCTCCCCTAACAGCCTGTGCATGATGCAGTGGTGTTTGCTCTTCACTATATAAATGCAAAACTCGAATACGCAGCTAATTTCTGGTTGTTTTGTGAATTTATTCTAACTTGCAGGAGCTTTATTACCTAATTTTATCAGCGTCTCTCATCTGCCCAACAGTTGTCGTCATGCCATCATCTCCAAGTTCTTCGGGGACAAGGCGCCAAACTGTGCCGGCGCCTGCGACTTCTGCCGCAACCCTAAAGCTGTACGGGCCCAGCTGGAGAAAGGGGCGACCCTCAGCACCAGAACCGCTGCAGCTCAGAGCAACGAGCCCACGGGACCGTTTGGCTTCATTCCCAAAGTTTATGAAGGCGGAAAGAAGGGCTACGGCTTTGAGAGGCAGGACATTTGATTTGTCCCAGTAGGGATGTTATATTTCTGATGTGTGTAATATAATAATAGTAATGCAGAAGCAGTAGACTGACACTGATCTCACACCTTGTAGGTTTGATGAAGGGGAAAACAGCGGCAGTGAAGATGATGGCACACAGAGGAAAAAGGAGTTTACTGACCTCTTCAAGAAGCAGATGAACCTACGGAAGGTGAACACTCAGTATTTAATAATATAAACTGTCTCTGGCAGAAAACAAGTCCGTACATTGTTTAGCATTGTGTTTCTAGTCTGCACATCTGCTCACCAGCTGTGGGTAGCAGAAAGACAGGGGGCTGCTGGGGCCCCTGTAAGTGCAGCGCGTAGTAAATCGCTCCCACATGTTCAGTGGAACTGTGGCACAACACTGAAGGCAAACGATTCCTCAGCAGGTCCAAGTGGAGCCAGTTTACAACACATACAATAAAATAAGGAATGTCATAATGGTAAAAAAGAAGTCAAAAGAAGAACTTAAACGAACGGGAAGGTTTCATCGTATGGGAAATTAAGGGGAACATAATTTTCATTTCACTGAACTACAAGAGTAATACCAGATTATAGTGATGCTACACTAAATATATATACACACCTTATAAGAGAACTTTAATAAAACATATGTGCATCAACTCATCCAAGTCAGGTAGATTTCTATCAGCAGTGATGATCCCACGCTGCTTCACAACATCATCTAAGTTCTTTGAGAGACTCCAAGCGCCCAGAGTTAAATAGTGTTTGTTCCACTTTGCCTTTAAAGCCACCGAAGCTGACATTGTGTTTGTTTGAAACTCAAATGAAAAGCATCAGTCGGGCAATGTCCCAATTCCCACCACGTTTTGTGAAAATCTGTTATTTTGTCCACCCACACACAGACATGGAGAAAACACTACCCTGCTTTTCTAGAACTAACTACTAACTTCTGTCTGTGTTGCTTCAGGGAACTGACGGTCAGAGGGGAGATTTTGTTCCTCCAGGTAAAATCAGTGAAGAAGAAAAATAACTCTGAATGAACACGCAGGCTGATGTTTACTGTCAACGTAACTGCTGTGTCCCTCTGTGCAGACGACAGCTGTCCACTGAGAGACGCCAGCAGCCAGAGGATCCCCAGGCTCACTGTAAAGGTACAGCGGAGCAGTCGAACGCCACCAACACATTCCTCATACCCGCTGCACTCATTATCACGTCTGCAGGAATTCAGTGACTCGTGTGTCATGTGATGTGAAGGGAGTCGACGGAGCCGACGTTTCAAATGAGCAACACAACAGCACCACTCGAATAAACAGTGAATGCATCACAAAGACAAGGAGACGGCAGCATACTGCCACTGTGGCTCATTTATGTATTACATGGACATATGTATTTTAAATTAAATGTATTTCATATGATGATACATCAACTCTACACATGAGTGATTATAAATGTATTTGCTTTGTCATCTCATACAAAGTGAAAATAACTTTTACAGATGTAAATACAGAATGTATCTGAACTCCTGTAACAAACTATATTCTTTTAACTCTTCTGTTATTAATGCCTTTAATAACCCTTGACCATTTTATTTTGTCACTGTTTTTATTTGATTGTTAATTCCCTTATTTTCCAGGCCAGAGAGCACTGCCTGTACCTCTTGGAAGAGGCAATACATGACCACCAGGGGGCAGGAGGCACATTCATGTGAGTATGCAGACACATCCTTGAATCATCACTCTCATGCATACTTAATTTTCCTCAGAATCATCAATCGCCTTACGCCGTTCTTCCTCTCCCCTCCATCTCTCAGCTACGACCCTCTGTCCTCTGCGAAGGATGTGGAACACGAGGTCTTCAAGAACAGCAAGTCTGCCAACTTATACAAGGCTGCTGTGCTGAAGAAGGTAGGTTCTGACTGTTCTGCTGCTGATCAAAGGGAGATACACGCCCGAACACGTCTCTTATTCTGAAGGTGGCAGAAATGAAGAAAGCAGCAACTCCCTCGGCTGGAGGAGAAAAGGGAAAAGGAGACAAGACGAACAGCAGCGGGGAAGCTGGAGAAGTTGAGTCGAAACTCACAGGAGAAGCATCCACCTCCTCTTCTTCGTCCTTTTCTGAGGAGCTGCACGGGTTCACGCCTGCATCAGAAATCTACTCTGTAAGATCCCCCTAGTACACACTATTCTCATGGTGGAGCTTCAGGCAATCCTTACATTATTGTTTTTCCATTGTTCCTGCAGCTGAAGCGTAAGAGGGTAGGAGCAGGCCTGAGGGGCTCAGTCCGACCCCTTCAAGACCGCCAAGGAACTGCTGGAGCTCTCCAGGTTAAACACTGCTTCGAACAAAGGGTCAGAGAGCGGTGGTTTTTACAATGACGGCTCAGGAGGCGGCGGAGGAGTCGTCTGTCAAGAGGAACCAGGAGAGAACAAACACAGACATATCCTCGGCTGTAACATCGTCCATCAGAGACAGAGCAAATGCAGTCGCCGCCCCCACGGACAGCCCGACGAAAGCCGGCAAAGCCATGAGCAAGAAGCAGCAGAAGCTGGCAGGAAGCGGCGAAGAGTTCCCGCAACATTTCCCAGTATTTTGCAAAGAAGCAAACAACGGAAAAAAGCCAGGAGGAGCCACCGGAGCTGACGGGACTTGATGATACGGTGTCTCAAACCTCCACCTTAGTCCAGCAGGAAAACACCGTCCAGCTGGAGGACTCACTTTCCAGGGTGGAAGCTATGGAGAGCAGTCCCGTGGAGTCAGAGGCTCAGGATGTGACGCAGGAGGAAAGTAGAGATCAAGTGATCGTTATAGCTGACGATGACGAGGAGGAAACGCATCAAACAGAGACTTTAGAGCTGAAGCAGATTCATGACACATCTCATCAGGAACTGAGGTCTGCAAATAAGTGAATTCACCATTTATTGAAAACTTTGCTGCTTTTTTTGATCAACTGTAACAGAATATTTTTACCCCTCAAACAGACAAGAAGAAGAAGAAGAAGAAGAAGAAGAAGAAGAAGCAGCCGAACCAGCTCTAATACAAGAGGTGGGTGTCGCTGTCCAATCCAGTCTGAAGATTGATTTCCTGCACAGTAGCTGATGATGATGCTTGTGTCCAGTTGACAGATGACATGAAGGCAAACGGAGAGTCGTCGTCTCCTCCGCCGAAACGCAGCCGGCCTCCAGATGGCGGCGGCAGCAGGAGAGTGACCTTCGACCCTAACGTGCAGGAGAGGGCCCTGCAGCCGGCGAGTGAGCCGCCGACGCCACTGACGCTGAAGGAAGCGGCCGATGTTGTCGTCCGATATCTGGACCCGTTTTACACTCGGGGGAAGTTTGCCACAAAGGTGTGAGAGATGATTATCAGTTTCATGTTTGCAGAGAAGCAGCCGAGAGAAATGAAATAACGTGTTTGACTTGATGCGGTTGCTTTCTTTGGTTTAGGAGCTGTTCAAGTCCTTTGCCCGCTACTTGTCTCACCTTCTTACCGAAGGAAGGAGTCGGGGAAAAGGTCAAGGTAAATACACAAAAATAAACAATACCACAACGGTTTACAAACACAAAAAAGCTCTCGAATCTTGTCTTTTCCAACGGCATCTTTATTGGCGTCTCGCATGTCAGTTCAGTGCTCGTCTGAAACCAGCTCAACTCTCTTGTCTCTCTTGTGTTCGCAGTTAAAGCAGAAGCCAAAGCTCTCATCAAGAAATTCTTCAGCAGAGTCCAGCGCTGTGAGAGCGAGGCCGACTGGAAGCACCTTAAAAGACCGCACAGCTGTAACGCCACAGAGAACAAGGAATGATGGGAAGGGACACGTCGCCGTTTTTATGGCCAACCCCGTCACCTCCTCTTTGCCAGTGCCTCTTGTTTCATCGATCTCAGGCTTTGCCACCGACGCCTCTCGACCAGTTTCATGGTCGATTTGCTGCTAAAACTTCTGCTTTCGGTCCAGGCTGGTGGCTTGTCAGCAATCAAGCAATAAAATATATGGACTGTTACAGCCGGAGATTGCAGAAGTAGAACGGTGATGCGTGTTCTTTTATGTCTGCCTGTTAACTGAAGGTTGTGTACACTTTACATTTCTGACGACTAAAACTTTAAATCACTGTTCTACGGGCAGAAACAGACGTCATCTCAGTGTAGTGAGGGAATATTGTGTCTCCTTTTTGTCTCCTTTCCTCTTGCACTTCTACATGTTTCAAGTCTCGTGTTGATTTCCATACCGAGAAATACTGGAGTTCATCCTCTGGGGATCATGAATGTCTGCACTCAATGTCCTCCCTGTCTACGGAATAGGCCTCACTCAGGTTGTCGGTGATGTGAAGTGTACACACTCTGAAGTAAACTGGTCAAAGCATGAAAACACTGAATTAAACCACATTGTTCTGTGTTGTAATTTTTTTTTTACTTTTTATTGCTGCTACATATTTTGACTTGAACTGCAGAACAGACGGCAAAGCAAACGGGCATAAATGATAGATACTGTATGATACAAGAGTCTGTACTTTATTTGACTTCGACATAATTTGGTAGATTTTTTTGTTAGTGCCGAAGGACGTGTATTTTTCTTTTTATCTCGATGGATTCTCGTGTCGGTGCCCGTCAGGTTTGTGTGAGGCCACAGTTTGTCTCCACAGACCAGAGGAAGAAATAAACCCAAAGAGTAAAACTCGAAAGCACTGACGGACAAAGACTTGAGTCTGAAAACAGCCATCGTTGATCTGCTCTTTGCTGCCAAACGTTTACAATAAAATCTTTGCTGAGTAGGAACAGACAGTGTGAGACGTCACTTATCTTTATGAAAGCTTCAATTGGACAAATCCAATTATTGGGAGGGGGAGGAGGAGGGAGACGTCAGTGACAGGGACAAGTGTTAAATACACAGTGACGTCACCTCCATCAGTGCTGCCTTCATGTGCCTCACGTTACTTCCAGCTTCCGATGTACCTGAATTCAGACCCTGAAAGAGGAGGGGTGATAAATGCATGAAGTGAATTTTATTATTATCATAACAGGAAGTGAAAACTGCTCTTTTGTTAAGGACGAACAAAATCATTCTAACCATCTATTATTCATGTTTTCCTCTTCAGTATTTTATGTTTGTAGTCAAACCAAACACACTAAGGAAAGAGAAAAACTAAAATCACTGTAGAGAGGGTTTACATTTTAACCTTTTATATATTTTTTAATGTTGATCTTTAAATATAGGATGTTTTTTATCTTATAATTTATATGATAATGTTATGCAGAGCTGATGACTCTAAATCTAATCAACTCCTCTTTTCCCAATTCCTAAAAAATATATGTTCCTTTACTCTAAACCGTTAAGAAATGCTTTCCCTCACAAATGGAATTATTATTATTATTATTATTGCTATTATTGTGCTAGTGCCCGCTTTTTCTGCAACATTTACGACCGCCCTTGAACGCACCATCCCTCATCAGGAGAAGAAGCGGAGCAGCCACTCTGCCTCCTCCTCCTCCTCCTCCTCGTCCTCGAGGCTCTGCTGCTCATCCTCACACTGATGAGACAGAGACTCACTTGTCTCCTCTGGCAGCTAGCAGGTCTCTGTGGTTTGTCGCGCAGGTTCGATCGCCGGGCTGCAGGTTTGCCTCAGACCCGCAGACAGAGGCAGGTGCTGCAGCCTCGGATTTACTCCTTAAGTCACTTGTCTGAAAGGGTTACAGAGAGAGAGGGGGGGGGAGCAAGCAGCAGGCACTTCCGGTCGAGTGAATGAGCAGATCGCATCCCCGGTGAAGAAGAAGAAGAGGAGGAGGAGGAGGTGGAGGAAGAAGTTGATCAGCATCGATGCTTCGTGCAGGCGGGATGGAGGAGTTTGTGACGGAGGAAGAGGAGCCGTGGTACGACCAGAGGGACCTGGAGCAAGGTGAGGCATCACCCGGCCCGACCCACCCCCCCCCGAGGGAGGTGGGACAAAGACATTTAGGATTTTTGGTAGAATGGCTTCATGCATTGAGGAAGAGGAGGGTGGGTGGAAAGAAAGAAAGAAAGAAAGGGAGGAGGTTGTATCCATTTTAAAAACAAAAACACATCCCTGCACCATGATGAGTGTAAACCCAGGTCTCTGCCTGCGTGTGTGTGTGTGTGTGTGTGTGTGTGTGTGTGTGTGTGTGTGTGTGTGTGCACCTGACTGTGGAGCTGCCTGCACTTCAGCTCCTCTCCTGCCAATTATTTTGATCTTGTCAGTGTATCCCAGAATAGCCCTGCTCTGTCTCTGTCTGTCTGTCTGAGTGAGTGCTTCATCTCCTTCCTCCTAGAGCCACATCTCTCCTCTTCCTCTGTTTTCTATCACTTCCTCCTCACTCTGGCGTGTTTGGGTGACATAGGAGGATGTGACTGCACCCATCGTTCATCTCTGCTGTGACATTTAGTGCGAGCACCAGAGGTCAAGACAAGCATGTCCATTGTGGGAGGAAAAAAATGCAGGACATTTTGTAGATGTTGATGTTTTTTGCACAAAGAAAAACACAGAAAAGCCGAGCGGGGCGACGGCCTTCGACTTCACTTCTTTGTCTCAAAGATTTGACCCAAACACGGTGGACAGGGCTTTTGTGATTGTTTAGTATCTCTGCAAGGAAACAGACCTTGTTTTCAATCAATCAAAATGTGATCTGTATAGCCCATATTCCCACATCGCAATTTGTCTCATTGGGCTTAACAAGGTGCGACAATCTCTCAGAGAGAGTGAGGAAAAACTATCAAATAAAAAACAGTAGAAACCTCAGAGAGAGTCTCATGTGAGAGATCCGTCTCCCAGGACGGACAAATAAATACAACATTCATGAGAAAATACAGTGTCTAACATAAATGGAGAGGTAATAAGCAATCTAGTTGTGATGATAGTCCAGAGGTGTTGTGTTTGCATTAGTCGTTGCACCTAATGCACTGCCTTGTTTATACGGATGTGAAATGTAATGACTTGTAAGTGGGTGCACTTTCATTGGCAGTGGAGAGATGAGTGTGTGTGTGTGTGTGTGTGTGTGTGTGTGTGTGTGTGTGTGTGTATGTCCTCCTGCAGCATCACCTGATCACCTGCTGACCCAGAGAGCAAAAGCAGCTTTGTGTGTCTCATCGTCGTTCATATTCAGATGAGTGACAGGCAGGTGGATATATCGTTGTGTGTATGGGATTTGTGTGTGTGTGTCGCCGTGCAGTCATTAATCCCCCGGGTTGATCTGGTTAGCGAGCCCCAGACGAGACCTCCTGAGCAGGGATCAAAGATTCCAGGCTTTAAGGGGGGGGGGGGGGGGCAGAATTAAACCAACGCCACTACTAACGTGTGCTCATGCTCAAGCATCATTTTTGCCCCAGAAATGCTGCTGTTATGTAACCCCCCCCCCCCCCTGCCTCGCTCTGCTATGTGGTGACCCCTGTGTTCATTATAATCTGGCAAAACATATGAAGTGCCTCTGGGCAGACGGCGCGGCCGCGGTGATGTCATGGACGTGCCGCGGCCTCGATTGAGCGGCGTGTGACCGAACGTGAGATTCAAGCACGAGGGAGCAGCACAGAGATGCATGAGCAGGAGGCAGAAACCAGAAGAACAGTATCTCTCAGGCTGACTCTGGTACGAAGCATCAAACGGCAGCATGCACGTTTGACCCTGCACGTGGTCCCTTATGTGTCACTGGTGCTCATGGTCAGACCCTTTGTGTTCTCAGGTGTCTGGTGGGTTATGTTTCCTCCTCTCGTCCGTGTGCATCCTTCAGAAATTACATAACTGAGACATGGGCACGTGTCGGCCCTCAGGAGTCGGACCCGGGGGGGGGGAGGGAGAGAGGAGAGAGAGAGAGAGAGAGAGAGAGAGAGAGAGAGAGAGAGTGCTGTGCTCTCCCCTCACACGCCCTCTCACTTGGGCTCATTATCCAGGCCTGTGTTCAGCTATCAGCTCTGCATTGTTGAGACAGGAAATTACAGCCTGTCCTCGCTGTCCTCCTGCAGCAGCAGCAGCAAACACATCAGTATCAGAGCAGCTAGTTCAACCCACCGGGGTCGAGGAAGGTCACCTCACTGCCCGTTGTTGTAAAACAATTCACCTGCACTTCCCCACGACTGATGAGCAAGGCGAGGAGTTTACAAAGCTCAGAAACCAAAACACACCCATTTTTTTTAATATCAAGCTGAGCTCCTGGGTTCATGAAGAATGCTCCACACACAGAATGACCCTGGGCCAAACTGGGATTCAAACATTCAAGCCCAGAAGAAAAAAATGAAGATCCACGCATAGTGTATGATATTTTAAGCCATTGAATGTTCAGGCTCTTCCAGTGGGACCCAGTTTAAGTAACGATACACATACGACACAAACATGGGTCTTGTAAATGCAGCTGAGGCATCGTTGTGGGGTTGACAGTGTGAGGCGCGACTCCAAGTGTCACGTGTGGATCTCATCGATGGGTGAGAGGGCTGGAATATTGGAATAAAACTGCCTACGTTAAAATATCCTTTATTAATCATTATGATGAAAAGAATAACATGCTTGTAGAGAAATTAGGAGACATGAACATTGTTTCATGTTATGAGATAACAACAGATGGATTCCTGCTCCATTCAGACACAAACTGGACCGTGACAGATATTTAGTCCATTTTGTTTTACACCTATGATGACGCATGTGTGTGTGTTCCTGTCAGTCCCCCCCCCCCGACGCTGTGGTGATAAAAACACTGCACTCATGTCCAGTAATGGATGTCAGTGACTCTGTGTTTTCTTCCCATCCTCCCACTCCAGAGCCAGCAGGGTTCTCCTCCTCCTCCTCCTCTCCTCTTCCTCCTCGGGCCCAGCGAGGGTTTTATTCACCAGAGGAGATGAATAATTTATGTTTCAAGCTGTGTTGTAAAATATCAGCAACCGTGAGGCTCCTGTTGTGTTTTCACTGCTCAGGGCCCTGGTTTGTGTCAGTGTGATCAAGACAGACTCAACACAGTGGAGGAAAGTACTGTAGCTGGTCTAATTATTTTCTTTGGACCTGTTGTACGAGTGTTTGAAGGCCGGCAGCTCGGTTGCAGTTATTTCTTTTGTCACCTCCAATAAGGAGGAAGTACATTTGTTTGTAAGATAGATTAAATTTCCAGGAAACCTAGGTGGAAGGATGTTTTATGGGTCAGAAAGTGGCTCCAGGAATTCTTTGTGACTTCCTTTAACTTTGTGACATATGATACATTTTCAAATAACTGATGGATCTTCATGAAAAACCAATCTGGCACGTTTAGGGGCCTCATATCTGTGAGTGTGTGAAATGTGTTGTGCGGCTGGATTCAATTTAAGGGGACTGGTGGGCTGTGGTGAATTCTTTTTCAAATGTATTCAAATTGTCAAAAGCTCTTCGAATATGAACTGTCTGAGTAAAGATCAGTTCTTATAAACAGAACTCTCAGGAGGTCGTCTGGAGACAGAACCAGGCCAGGAAACTCAGGATTTCAGAAACTAGGGCCTGATTCAAGCGAAGGATTTTCTCTAATTCACTAAGTTGATACAGATCCAGAAGGGTTATGCCTCTCGGAGCACTGGTCCAAATGTTTTCTGGTGGAATGAAGCACTGACCCCCCCCCTCCCCCAGTGAGCCCACAGTCATCTTCTGCTGTCTCATGTCTCCTCTCAGACCTGCACTTGGCCGCAGAGCTCGGTAAGACTCTCCTGGAGCGCAACAAGGAGCTGGAGGACTCCCTCCAGCAGATGTACATCAACAATGAGGACCAAGTGCAAGAGATAGAGGTGCGCTCGTCTCACACTGTGTGTAATGGAGGAGTCTGACGGATTTCATGCACATCCTACACAAGAAATATCTGGCATGCGCTGGCTTGTCTTAAGCTTATTCTCAAAAAATGTGGAGCCCAGAAGTGTTTTTTAATCTGTGATATGCAAATGACTGAATCCGTCACCTTCCCACTGTTCTATAGAACTATAGGAATGTGCTCAGTTGCAGAAGCAGCACCCAACTCTGCAGGAAAACACGTGACCCAGTCTGTATCTGATAGATTTACCTCAAAGTCAAACAGGCGAATTAACATCACGTTACGTTCACAGTGAATCCAAAAGTGAAATGTGCCCTCAGACTTTTGCATTTGGCAGATTCTCAAATCTAAAGTGACTTAAAGTAAGAATCCAGAGAAACAAGAGACAGATTTCATTATATTCACACTGATCAGTGGCTCCTGACCTTTGTTGTCTCCACACCCACAAACTAGTTATTTAACTGTCGTCTGTATAAAGGTACACACGTATTTATATATATATATTTCATATGTTTTCCTCTCAGTACTTGTCCAAGCAGCTGGAAATGTTGCGGGAGATGAACGAGCAGCACGCGAAGGTGTACGAGCAGCTGGACGTGACCGCCAGAGAGCTGGAGATCACCAACGAGAAGCTGGTGCTGGAGAGCAAGGCCTCGCAGCAGAAAATCGACAGGTGAGCCGCAGCTGCTGTAACTGTCGTTATCATCACACACGTATATGATTGAAAGCCAAAGAGGCATTAACCTGAAGGACAGGTTGGAAAGAGGAAGTCGTGTAATTTCTTTATTCTGCCACGGTTTTGCATATTTCATAAAAGCTGTGTCATAACAGTCTGCTCCAGCAGCTGTAAAGCTTTAATAGCCATAGTCAGGGATTGAAGTTCTTTACAGATCACAGTCCTGGACTAAAGGCTAAAGATAGTTTTCAGTAGTTTTCTCACTCACATTCTTTGTTCTGTAACAGTGACTCATTGTCGCCCTGGGTATGTGGAGAAAAGAGAGAATTAAGTCATTTCATCGATGGCGTAACAAGCACAAGGACAAACATTTGTTTGTGTGTGTGTGTGTGTGTGTGTGCGCAGGATGACGGGCACCGTGGAGACCTTGCAGGGTCAGGTGGACAGTCTGACGGTTCGGGTGGAGGAGCTGCGGACTCTGGAGGAGCTGAGGGTCCACAGAGAGAAGAAGGAACGACGCAAGACGGTGCACTCGTTCCCCTGCCTCAAAGAGCTCTGCACCGCACCAAGGTGACTGTGTACAAGACAAACTGTTCCCTTTGTGGGACAATAAAGTTCATCTGGATCTTGGTCCTGACGCCAGCTCGATTGATTAAACTGATTCAGAGCTCTACAAAGCCAAAAACACACTAAATACGATGAGACAAATTGAGGACAGAAGAGCACGTTGTGTTTACTGCATTTTGATGCTTTAAGTGTTTAATAATGAGCATTAAAAAAGAATTTAGATTTACAACTTTGGTTTAAAAACCTTCAAACCTCAAAAGCTAAACAGTCTGTGTAGTTTTTGCTCTCTGCTGCAGTCGTCAGTGAAATCTCATCACCTATTGTTGTTTTCATTTGACCAGGGTGGTGCACTGGGTTGTTTTTAAGGTATGAAATCCAGCTGCAGCTTTGTGATGCGACTCTTTTCATTGTCTCAGGTATGAGGATGGTTTCCTGTTGGCCAACCCGGGCAGCGTAGACCTGGCTGAGAGTCAGCCGGCGGATGAGGAGAACGAGCGCTTGAGGGACATCGTCTCGTCCCTGCGCTCAGCCATGTCCACGGAGCGGTCCAAGAGGGAGGGCGCCGAGCGGGAGTGCACCGCCGTGCTGCAGGAGTTTGAGCGTCTGGAACAGCGTCTCTTAGGAGCCGAGGGCTGCCAGCTGAGGGTCCGGGAGCTGGAGGCTGAGCTGCAGGAAATGCAGCAGCTGAGGAAGTCCAGGATGTGTCTGATGGGGGGCATGGAAGATGGCCTTGAGACGCTGCTCAGCAACGGCCCTGAGACAGACACCCCAGAGGTGTGCCCGGGGCTGGAGGAGGGAGGTGAAGGAGGCGCTGGAGAGGCAGGGGGCAACGGGCAGCAGGGGGGCCCGGTGAGGAAGAGCTGCAGCGACACAGCCCTGAATGCAATCTCAGCTCGAGATGCTTCGGGCAGACGCCAGGGCAGCTACGCCATGCACGCCAACGGCGTGCGCAAACGGGGCATGTCCATCCTGAGGGAGGTGGACGAGCAGTACCACGCCCTGCTGGAGAAGTATGAGGAGCTGCTGGGGAAGTGCCGGCGCCACGAGGAGAGCCTGTGCCACGCCGGGGTGCAGACCTCGCGGCCCGTCTCCAGGGACCCCTCCATGAAGGAGTACAGCATGATCTGTGCAGGGCCCTCCACGTCAGGGGCTGTTGCCGCGCCTCCGACGCCCCCGCAAACGCCCTCCACCCCGGAGGCCCTGGAGGGGATCAGCCGGCAGGTGGAGCAGGTGGACAAACGGCTCAGCCAGAACACGCCAGAGTACAAGGCGCTGTTCAAAGAGATCTTCTCCCGCCTGCAGAAGACCAAGAGCGACATGAACTCCGGCAAGAGCAGAAAGAGGAACAAATGAGCTGGAGATGAGTCGGTCGGCCGCTGAAAGCCGTGATTTACTTTACCTCACTTGAGGGCTTCTTGTTTAACCTTTGCCTGCCTGTGATTTTAGAGGTGGATGATGAATATTACAGTTGTTCTCTGATTAACCTGAAGCTGCCAAATGTTACAATTCACTACACGGATGAGAGGATTGTGTCCGATGAGGATGAAATGCCTTTTTCTCTGAGCGCACGTAACTTAATATATAACATAACATCTGTTTAAGGACAATCTAGTATGTGATGTATTTGTAACGGAGGTGCACTGATGCAGAAAGGATTTAACTATTGCCATTTATTATTTATGGAATTTAATGATGCCAAATAATATATAAAAAAAACTGGAGGAAAAGAAAACTGCCTTTGGCTTTGAAATTACTTACATTTGAAGCATGCTTCTGTCTTATAAACACTAAGTGCTAGATTGGTCTTTAAAAAGCAGGTAAAAGTAAAGGTGTGATGTTTAAAGTGTGTGTGTGTGTGTGTGTGTGTGTGTGTACATGTTGAGTTGATTGGATGTTACAAATCCCTCCAGACGGCTGCCAAAGGTGCACAAGTGTATGACGGGGGTCTGGTTCTCATGTGGTTCCTTATGGGCGGAGATGCCTCTGCAGGGTTTTTACAGAATGCATTAGAAGCTGCACGGGACCAATGATCAGTTTGATCACTAAATAAAATGACAAACTAATCAGTTCTACATGATGACTATATTTAAATATGAAATTATTTACAAACAGTCGTTGCTTCTACTCTGGTGTCGCATCGTCGTCTTTAATTTCTGTTAATTAAAAAGAAAAATACAACAACCGAGTTACTTATTTTTTCATCAAGAGCTCAGGGAGGCAACAATTCAAACCTAAAATTGAGTAAAACAAAAAAGGAACACACACACACACGTAGGCCCAGTCTGAACACTTTAATTTGAACACAGGAGATCAGTCAACTGTTCGTAATACAAGCAGTGCACACACAGTCAGACCCAACCCACAGAGAAGAGCATCAGTCCTTGACCCATGAGCTGAATGAGGCTGCGGAGACAGACACCACTCACATACTCATGGAGTGTATAATGAAGAGAGGACACATGTCCGCAACCACCGGTGTCTGGTCGTGGACTGAGGTCTTGGTTCAGAAGACGACGTCTCACCTCGCTGATGTCAAGCACGTGTCGAGTGCCGCCCAGTCAGCAGGAGCAGCACGAGGTCGTAGAAAAGACTGGAGGCACAGCGAGCGTTGGTCATGGTTGAACTAGAGAAGGTGTTCTGCAGTTGACTGCGATGGATCCAGGAGAGGAGTACGGTAACGCCTCAGGAACACCGACAACATGGCCTCAGATACTACAGAGGAGACTGGGCGGTACGAAGCCTTTAATACGACCTAGAAGAGCTAATTTTACTGATATAAAGGTTTGTAAATGATCAGAGTTTATAAATAGAGCTGAGATCTATCTAAATGTGACGGCTTTTACAAATCATCAAGCTGGAAATAACAGCGTTAAAATGTTTCCCTGCCCATTTCTTAGTATCAGTACATTATTGTTAATAACAGGCTCACGTGATGCTCTGGCAAATATAATCTGAAGGCAAATGGCTCAACTAGGTTTTTCTATTTCTTCCTAGGGATTCTTGTTAAGGCCACATAACTGCCAACATAACCTGATCATGAGGGGAACAGACGCACCTCAAGCAGAAGGTTGTAGGGAAACTCCCACACCCCCCTTCTCCCAGCAGAGTACTTTGCAAAATGCAAAACCGTTTGAAAGAGGCCTAAATTCTAAGTAACCTTCCGAGACCCTGGTACAAATAATCTGCTCAAAGGCTTTAGGAGGACTGCGTCCAAGAGTCCAGCAACGATTGCTCAACGACTGTACAGTGGTCACGTACATACAGCACTACTGCTCCCTGTAATATGCTTCCCAAGGCAGATCACGGTAATAGTACAAAATTAACTGAAAAACAGAGAAGAGAGGGAAATGGGGGAAAGAAAGCAGGGAGGAGAAAGAGGGAAATCACAGGATTCATATTTTTTTTTTTCAAAAGCAGGTAACGAATATTGTTTTTTTTTTTACTTATTTTTCCTTTTATAAAGAAACCATAACTGCAAAATCTGGATTGTACACATTGTTTGCTTTCTCCATTTTGAAAGATGTAATATTTAACTGAAAGGGTGGTTGTAAAAACCCATGAAGCGTGACACTGGGAGGAATGATGAAGAGATTGGAATTTAGAAAAGAGAAATTTAACTTGTGGGGGGTGGGAGGGGGGGGGGGGGTGTCAATGGACGGAGAGAGCAAAAGCTTGAATCGACAAATAATCCAGACGGAAGAAAAACGGAATGACGGCAAGAGTAAGAAAGAAAGAGGGGCAAAGCAGGGGAAGACGTTGATGGAGGATGGCGTCGGGGGAATCAGTCTTTCCACTCTTTCTTGATAGTGAGGCTCCACTCCCAGGACAGATGATCGTGTTTGTCGTCGTCGGTGAACTTGGACTTGATGTCGTAGGTGCCGCGGGCCAGCATCCCCTTGGGCGCCTCTTCCATGGAGGTGAGGAACTCGTATTCCTCATCTGGTCTGGGCCCGTAGCTGCCGACCATGTAGTCAGACTTGTCCACTATGTGTCAGAGAGGGAGGGAAAAGTGTAAGAAGTTACTTGAAGGCTCGACATGCACATCGTCACGTCAGGATTTTATGCCTCATAAATGTCTTTTACTGAGAGGAAATATATCAAATGCAGATTAAAAACAGGTCGTCCATTGAGCTCCAGAAGTAGTCTTCGTGCTAAACTGAGCAAACTGGCTGCAGCCTGTTATTAGGGAGAGTGGTGTCAATCTCTTTTGTCCCAGTCTCCTTTAAGTCCTTTAATATCCATTGAAAATAAATCTACCAAAAGAAACTGCAGAGACTAAATGAAAAGACATTCACAGCTTCACCTTTGATTCCTTTCCTGAAAGACTGCTGATTGTACTTCAGGCCGGACACAATCTCCTTGTTGACCTGCAAAAAAGCAACATGCGTCATTCTGCTGAGCAGTTTTCTGTGACGAACCCTCATCAGGGACATGTGGACACTTCCAACAGTCTGAGACAACAAACAGACGCACAGACCAGACTCCCTCACCTTGAAGTTGATCTTTATTCTGTATTCGACTCCCTCCTTCAGCACAAACGGATTCTTCCTGAAGTTGTCCAAGTCTCCTGGCAGGGAAAAGAGCCACAAGGCAGAGAGAGACAGAGAGAGCGAGAGAGAAGTGACCACCAGGGGGCAACAAGGCTTCAAGTGAGCCCAGCACTCCCGTTCTGTTGTAGTTCAATGACACCACCATGGGAGGGCAGCAGAGCCACGAGGAAGCAGCTCAGCAGTGGTACCCACTGACACAGGAAACGGGGATGACTTCATTATCAATTAAACACAAATGACCCACCAGGACATTTGGTCTTTATTTTTGTAATTACTGTCCATAACTCATGTTTCTATGAGACAATTCCTCCAGTGTGTCTGAAGGACTGCTTTAAACATGGGCGTTCACTTCATTAAAATCCTACAGGTATCAGCAGCTGCTCTCCAGTTTAGTCCAGCTAAACCCCCCCCCCCTCTCTGTTTGCTCCACTCACCCTGTAGATCGAGGACCAGGGGGTTTGGCGCAGTGCTACAAACCAGAGTCATTCGCGTCACCTGGATGTTTGGGGCATTGGGATCTAAGACGGAGACAAAAGGTCAGAGAAATAAAGGATCATCAGTTTAAACCAACTTCACACACTCACACTCACACACACACAGACACACACACACACAACTGTACTGTTGACTTAAATCTAAATATCTGTGGTTACTTACTGGCTTTACAGTTGATACAAGATTAGGAGAGTTATTATGAGAGGTATTCGACAGCGACCACTAACCTTTCACCACAGTGGTTTTACCCAGCAGCGCCTCCTTGTACTTGCGCAGGCTCTCGTCATCTTTGTCCAGCTCCTGGATCTCCTGCAAGCTCTTCTGGGCGGGAGGTTTGTAGTTGGCCGCGGTGTCGGCCTCGTCGTTGGCGGCTGCGATCGCTGCCAGCTGCTCTGCTGTAGGCTCCTGCTCTGCCATGGTGCTGGAACCACAGAAAGTGACAGCAGAGTGAGGGCTGATGGTAGGTTTCCACACAACACACCACTTCCCTTTACTTTGCTTAAATGAAATCTGACTGACATGTGGAGCAAGGCAGTGCTGGGTTATCAGACATGCAGCTGCTGGACATTTATTAAGGATTAGTTATCCAGAGGAAAACCTCAGTGGACTTTGACTTGGGGCTCTGGCAACGCAAAGCAGCAGATCACGTAATACAAATAAAGAATCAAATGTATTTATGCAGCAGTTTTCCTGGTACAGAATGCAGCTCAGAGTGCTTTATATAAAACAAAACAACAGAGGTTTAAGAAAACTAATTTAGATGATAAAAGACATTAGAAAAATAAAACAAAATTACAATAAAAGGAAAATGCATTAATGAATTAAAAGTTAGATCATCCGAATGTAGAAACACAAAAAATGTATTCTTCAGTTTACTTTGCAGTTTATTTATGCTGATATCTTTAAAGTATAACGTCACAACAATATGTGCAAATATTTGAAAAACTTGAGTCTTTACTGAAAGAAAACCCTCACAAGAATCTGGGTGTGGTTTATCATGTGTAGCCTTTATTATCTTTGGCTTCAGACAAAGGCAGTGTTACTGTGTTTTTGTTCCTTTAGCTCCTTAGTGTCCACTCACAAGTATCCACACACTCGAGTGCACAAACGTACACACAAGCAGAGACGAGGGCCAGGAAACGCGGCTGTGAGGCCTCAGCAGAAACTCACAGCAGAGGCCGATTATCTGAGCTCCAGCCTCAACTTGTCTCTCCGCTAAGTGACAGCCGAGGAACAGCGGTGCTAATGCAGCCATCTACACCCAGCTGCACCGCCTCACCAGTCACTACTCATTAGACACGAGGACGTTGATTCTGAGCAGGAAACGGCCATTAGGCAGATCATCTTAGATTTTCTAAGAACATAGAGGAACTTTGAGTTCGCCACTAAACTGAATTGTTGCTCATAAAAGGCAGTGATAAAAATAGTTATCAGTTAATGTCTGGTGCACAGATGCCAGGCAGAGTCTGTGCAAAGCTGATCTACACCTGTGGAAGCCAGAAGGCAGCTGGATGATGATGATGATGATGATGATGATGTTACTCTCATAACATCCCTGCAAACCTCAGGGACTGAAAACACACAAATTAGTCTAATGGTGTTTGAGCAGATGTCCCAGCAGTTCAGTTGACCCAAATACAAGGTGTGTGTGTATATACTCAGTGTTGATAGTTTTGATGCAATGTTCTGTTGGAGACAAAAATGTCTCTTCATTTGTGACAGTGGAAAAACACGACTCGAACTCTACAGACTAGCTCCGCCCTCAAACCTCTCGCCCTAAGTGTTTGACATTTGTTTGTCGAAAGATCTCTACTTCCTGTTTTTGAATGAACTCAACCAAGCATAACTCCTTTCTGTCAAACTGTAGCAGGGCAATGAAAAATAACTGTAGTGTGACTGTGTGCTGTAAATCATGTAATCTTATTCATGCTTAAGAGCTGAAACAGACTCATCTGGAACAAAGAGCAACGCTTGAATGTTGATGATGTAATAACATTTCTGCACAGGAAAATGACCCTAAAGGTAAAAGAGGAAGATTGTAACACAAACCGCTTCTCCACTAAATTAAAACGTGGTCTACAGATACCATAGATGCTTGTTTTTATTAAATTCTATCGCTCACTTATTTAACTGTAAATCATTGTGAGTTGAAGGTTGTCATCAAGTCAAGAAATCTGAAGATTGTAAAATCCACCAGACGACAGTTAAAAGTGATGAGTCTTCCTGAAGCAGCTTCCACCTGCTCGACACAGCAACACTGACATCATCAACACACTATTTACAGTGTGGAGGATCCACAAAAAAAATAAAATCACACTACTGCAAACAGAATCAGCGGAGAGAACTGGTTTGTTGCTAGTGTCTGTGTCGAACCCTCCTCCCTGCTCCATTGTGTCCACCATACACAGCTGGGTATGAGCCAAGCAGGAACTAAACACGCAGCGACATTTTTTTCAAACGGGGCCTCTGTGCTCCCATAAAAGCACTAAATTCCTTTTCTGTCAATAGTTTGGCTTCGGCCGAGTGTTTCTGGTCCGGGGGAACGAGAGAGAGGCTCCTTGTTGCAGAGAAACAGGAAAGCAGGACCTGATAACACAGCAACGGCGTCACATAATTCTTGAAATATCAGGTTGTTTTTTCTCACTTCCTCTCGTACGAGCCCTCGGCCGCTGTGAGCTGCAGCGTCCCACCCTCACAGAGGAGGAAGCTGCAGGGTCAAAGACGGCCGATGTGTTTCTCTACTGTGACTCAGGCAGAAAAACAGACTGTCTTCGAACTACATTCAAAGTATAAGAAGGACCAGAGGGCGTCTACGTATGTCACGTCAATGTCACGTCAATGTCAGAGAAAGAAATAGTATCAAAAATTAATTCATTAATGTCATATTTCCTTTTATCAGATAGCTTCTGATTTTAGAGCTGAGACAACTTATCATTAAACTGATAAGTAGGATGTCACAGTCTTGTGTTTTGGAAAGTTAAAGCAACTTGAACTAAAGAAACACATATTCCATTATGTTGTATTATGGTACTTTTTTACAGAATAATATAGTATTTTCACAAAATAAATATAAAATTGCATTTCCCCACCAAATTCAGAGGAAACTGGTCAGAAATGTGTTGTGCAACATCTACAACTCGCCACTTCATTCAGAGATGATACTTCCACAAGTAAGAAAGAGGTGATCCAGCAAATTTAAGAAGCACATTATTAATTTAAATGGTTTAGCTTTAACAACACTGACATCACCGCACTCATGATGATACACATTCTTTCTGGATAACTCTGCTCACACAACGTGGGCTGTGGACAACTGGCTACACACTGAACAGGAAGGAAAAGGCCCAGTCATTGTCCAGCACCGGCGTCTGCTAGGAGACAACACACAGGTCATGAGATCACGCAAGCGGTCACCTGATGTGCTGCTGAATCTCGCCACCTGCACAGTCCTGCATGCGGCGCTCATAATCTGCTCGCTTGACGGGACCCAACGGCGCAGTTTTACAAACAACCAGGCGAGTCAGCAGCTGAGGTTTTCAGATTAGACCTCGTTCCTTAGCAACACCGCCGAGCGGTGGGATTAGGGAAAGTGGGATTACAGCTAATGAGGCATTCAGGGACATGAGGAGAGTGTTTGCAGGTGACACATCGAGAGGATTGTCTTGACAGGAGTCATTAGTGTCACCAAGATGGTACTGAAGATAATTGGTCAGCGAGCTCAGAGAGGACTGAGGAGTTCCTGTGGGATGATACAGGCTTTATGAAACAGAGTGTGTGTGTTTGTGTGTGTGTGTGTGGGGGGGGAATTGAGAGATGCATCAACACAACACTAGCACTGGAACAGGATGTTAGATACCTCTTCTCACGGGCTGTATTACTCACAGATTTAGCTGATGCAACACTTTGACTTTGGCAGAACTTTTGAAATGAAATACTGAAAACCGATAAGACACCTGTCAGCTGATTCGTTGTCTGATTCGTTATTTTATTTCGCAATGTTTCCTGATGAAAACAAGGCAAAGAGGTTTTTCTTCAGACGAATGAAAAACATTAACTCTAACAGGAGCTTTGCAGTTCGACCACAGCTGCTGCCAACGTTCACCTTTACTGATGAATCATGTATTAAAAGCTAATTATTTAGACCTTGAATCACTGTTTACTAGGAACAAAGCATAAATACACCTCAAAGACAACAACAGGACATAAATGCTGCCTCACTAAAAGTGAAAAGCGGCTGAATGTCACCTTTGTGAGGCGACATTCAGCCGCTGGCTTCACATCTCTATTGAACATCACAGATCTCTGACTACTTTGATCGCTGGGGTCACTTCTCTCCATCGTTCTCATTATTCTTTCATAAAAGCTCATGAAACGTAGGTGCAAAGAATCATGTTTTCATATCAACATGTTGTCCCTCAAACCCTCCTGACACTGAAGGAATGCAGCCACTTCATTGATTTTTCTCTCGCTTTCATGTCAGTGTTGATTTAGGCTTTGCTGAGTTTGCTAAAAGGATAACAGAGCAAATAGTGGAGCTGTAAGAAGATTTAAGAAATTGAACCACAACACCACCAAACACACCTGTATGTTGTGTTCCTGGATACAGCTAAGCCCCCGAGACCTGATATTACAGTGACCAAGTAGCAGCACGTGGTTTTTACCTCAAGCAAGACCGCCTTGCATGTCAGGCTGTGCAGACACTAGTGCAAACTTCCTCTTTCAGGCATGAGCGTCATGATTCATATCCTGTAGAGGACTAAATCAAATGCTGTGGAGCTGAGGCACTTCATCTCATCTTCTTCACACGCTGCCTGTGAGGGTAACCCCATCGCTAATCGTTTTTCTAATGACATAAACGGACTCTGGCGCCGGCTAGATGTTAAGTCAGTGGATAAAAGCTGGTTTCCACCGAGTTGAGGATATGGTGCAACACACGCCAAAGCTTTGAGGAAGTGTTGCACCAAAGGTCGCTGGCAGAGCTGATGCAATGCAGAGGGAACTCAACAGACAAAGAGGAGGATGAGCGACAAAATAAAGTAAATGAGATTCAAATTAGAGAATGAAAATGCAAGCACACAGCTCGTGATAACTATTGAAGCCCAAAGAGCTTTTTAAAAACGCCAAGAAAAAGAAAATGATTCATCAGGGCAGAAGACTAAGCTGATGACAAAGAAAATGAGCAACGAAAAAGGAGGTGGCAAGGAGAAAAAGAGAAAAAGAACATGCCTCTATCCCAGGAAGGACCAGAACAAATAGGAAGCTTTAAAAATAGCTGGTGAGAAATCCCTGCGTACGGCAGCAGGAAGCCGTGAGTGAATGGACGGCCAAGGTGCCAGCTGAAAGGTCAGAGCTTAGTCCTGCACTATGGGGGTTTCGGTGACATGCCCAGATCCCGTCTGCCTCCCTGGACAACAGCCTTGGTGGAGGTGGCAGACTCTGCACCACGCAGGATTACAGCTGTATAATGGTTTTCTTCAAGAATCGGATGTGATACAACAGGTGGTTGGAACCAAAGTACAGTTTAAAAAGCTCGATTGAGGGGTAAAAAAAAAGTGAAATATAACATTCATAGCCAAGTACTTTGAAAAGGCTGCAGTTGAGGTGGAGGACGCCATGTTATGGCTGTGGAGGACCACACAACGTGACACTTAAGACAGACTAATCAGTACGGGGTCTCGCTGGTCTGCGCGTGGAAGTGTTGGCTCGCATTCCCAATCCCTGCGAGTTAAAACAGAAGAGGCCACTGTCATAACTCGTCAGGGTCAGCTTAAAAACGCAACTCAAAAGGAATTGCGTCTCTCTAAAAGTCTTAAATACACTAAAACTGAATAAGATTCATAAAACAATTCAGAATTGAGTTTTTGCTTCAGCACCACAGGCAGCATGAACACAATTTTCTTCACATCCTAAATGTTTAAGTAGTAGCATTGGTGGGTTCAGGCATGTGGCGGTGAACCTTGAACGCTTTTCACAGTGAGCTGCTTGAACATGTGTGAAGCTTATTATACCGACGTCAGGAAAATACCTTCATGCTGAACCCTCAGCCATTAAATTGACCTGCTTAAAGGGATAGTTCACCCAAAAATGAAATTTCATTGGTTATTTGAGTCCACAAAACACTTTCAGAGGTAAACAGCAGTCGCAGCCAAATCCAATACAGGTTAAGTAAATGGTGACCACTTCTTCAAACAGAAAAGAAACAGAAATAAATATAAAATGCCTCCATACTGCTCGTGCGGTGTCATCGAAACATCATTTCCACCGCTACTTTTTTTGAACCTAAATGTTCTCTGTGATCCACGTGTGAACGCAGCTCCAGAGGAAGACATCAGAGGACATCAGAGGACATTCAGGCTAAAAACATGGTGGAAATTACATAATTTCAAGTCGAATTTGCATATCGGGGCTTCCGGACACTTGGGTGACACCACAGGAGCAGTATGGAGGCACGTAATGTGTTGTTCTCCGTTTGAAGAAGTGGTTACCAGCTACATGAATTGTATTGTATTTGCCTGCAGCGCTGTTTACCACTGAAACTGTAAAAGTGCTTTGTGGACTCAATCACTTCAGGCATCGCCTCCATCAAGATAGTGGCGACAGACGGAGTGAATTTTACTTTTTTAGGAGAACTAACCCTTTAAAACCAAACCCCCCCCCCCCCCCCCAGGCTGCAGGGCTGCGACCCCAGGTTGATTCCTTCAGGCCACTTTACTGGTCCCACGGGATAGAAACAAAAGGGAGTCCATGTGCACTCGACTATGAAAATTGAGGCAGGTTTTTTGGGTGGTTTTTAAGTGAGATGCAACAGTGCCAATTCAAATGAAGGAGAGATGTGATCCAGGAAGTGGCAGGAAATGTTCCTCTTGCACCACATGACAGTCGAGTCTCTCACCCACAGTTAAAAGTGACTCAAGCTCCACTATGGTTCCACTTTGGATTTCAAAAGTCAGTGCATTGACTCACTGTTTGTGTTAATTTAAACGAGTGGAAGCAGCGGCAGACATGATGGTTACCTAACGGGCTACCACCATGTCACTCCGGATCAGGCTCGACACCCGGAAATGAACTGCTAATGATTGATCCTTCACTTCTCAAAGCCGCGGGACAACTTTAAAAATGACTCGACAAAAAGAAAACCGAAGTAGTTCGAGATCATAAAAACGATAACAAGAAGGTGATCAAATGTAAAACAAACTAAGTGCAGAGGAGACGCTCTCTGATGAACAGGACACACGGTTCATGGCTGGGAGTTTAATCACAAGTTGTACAAAAAAAGCGAGCTAACTTTGACATAGCAGCTCAGGGGTGGGTTAGTTAGCTGGTTAAGATGAGTAACTTAACGTGCTCGGGTAACTTACCGTTGTACTTGAGCTGGGATGAGACTCTCCTGCTGACGGTGGCGGGAGGAAATGAAGCGGAGCAGGAAAATCTGAGACATCTGCCGCGAACTCAGCACCACATCCGGTCCCCCGCCTTCAGCATAAAAGCTGATTTCTACCTGGCTCCTCTCAAACGTCCTGATGTTTACATTTTTTATTCAGTAAATATTTGTTAAACCTTGGGCTTCTTATTTATGTCTGTCGCTATTTTTACTTCACTGTGGAGTTAAAACAATGTCCAAACACAACCCGGGTTTTAACACAGTACAGAATGATGTTGTCCACAAGGTATCAGGATTTGACAATGTTTCTTTATTTGGTCACTTAATATGTATTGTTCCTTAGTTTATCATCCTCTCTTTCATATTTGATTTTGGGTAAATAGGTGTATGAGTTTGTATATATGTATAAATATATATATATGTAGCCTTATTTTTATTATTTATATTGTATTTATTATTAGATTATATGCAATATAGAGCACAGGTACACACATATTCATAGATATATAGGAAGCCGGTTAAGTATAAGATAATTATTCATTCATAACTTATGGAGAAATGGGAGATTAAATAGATTTGTACTTCTCACTCCTTTTTTAATATTTAGATTAAATCATTTTAATCGTTTTTTCCTTACATGGTCGATATAAATAAAACTGAAAGAATGAATAGAATGTGAGTACAGTTTTCCACCACCCTCCACACCTTATTCAAGATATGTCGAAGTTTTTATTACTTGATATTGAAGTTCACTGTAGTGACCAGTATATTTTTTCTTTCAAATTTGAATGTTACTTTATACTTTTACTAACACTGATATAAGTAGTTATATATTTCTATACCTAAAATCTATTTACCGCTTATATCTATCTACCTTTATATGTTGCACAGATAACCTGTAAAATATGTTACATTATTTTTCCTGCATTAACAATAATGTATGTCACTGGCTGATATTATATTGTCAGTTGGTTCAGTTCTGTTTTACTACGTAAAGCGAACTCGTCTTAATGTTGAAATCCTCACCGGAAACAGACTCTGCTCACAATTGAAACCTCAGCTTTATCTGAGCACGTTTCCGGGAGAATGCGCCTGTGACACGCGTGGACATGTAGATCAGCTCTGACACCAACATACCAACAAAAAGCTGCTTCCAGAGGCTTCACACAGCTTGAACTTTGTTCAGCTCCCACTCAGTTTGAGCTCCTTCCCTGACGAGAGTCGTGATATATAAAGCGGAGCAGCTGATCACAAGTCAGGGTGCAGGACTGGACTCATGTTATGGGCGTGGCAGGTAGGTACAGAGGTTTGTTCTCCACACAAAGCCATCTGACTTTACCACAGACCATATATGGTCTCTACCAGACTGTGACAGGGCCCCTGTAGGGCAGGACGACCCCTAGAGGCGATGTGGTGCATTAGACGTGAGACACAGCTCAAGTTGCAGTGGGTTATTCTGGTTTTTGGCTCCATGTTTACTGGCAGTTTTATTAAAGCTGGACAAATCAAAAGTTGTCCAACACCCTAAAGTATCTGATTTGGACCATATGACTTATCGGCTATTTGTTTGTAAAGGTGCAACACAATTAAAAAGTTAATTCCATATAATCACAACTTTTTAAACCAGAAGTTAAATACATGCCTCTTCTTACCATTGTGAATAACTTTATGCCAATGCATTAACATGTGATACAAGCGTGCTGCTCACGGTTTCATGAAGTATGAGATAGTATGTAGGGAAACAAAACCATATTAAAGTTATCCAGTCACTTAAGTAAATAAGTTGATTTTCTTAGGTGACAGACAGACCCATGGACATAAAAACAGAAACAGCATTTGGTCAATAAGTACTGCAGGTTTTATTACAAGTCTCAGTAACTACAGAGAAGAGGAAACTGGGAATCCCAAGTTACATTAACCTACAACCAAAAACCATGTTCATGAAGAGAAAAAAAAAAACTGGTAAAAAACACTTCGGACCATTTAAAAAGGAGTTGCAACAACAATTTCAATCACACCAGAAGACAAGTGTAAAATATTCTGCAAATTTCTGACAAGGACCCTTCTGTGCAGACAGGAAGGGAAACGGGGGAGACTTCATTTTATGTCGTGTCCATCTGCAAAACAAAACATGAGAATTAGACAAGTGCCAGAGCAGGATTAGTCAACTGGGGACAGGTACGGGCATTGAAAAGTGAACATACCCTGGCATTGTAGGCGTCTAATTGGGCGTCGAGTTCCTCTGCTGACATCGGTTGCTTAGTGTTTCCACCACGTCCTCCTCGACCCCGTCCTCTGGGACCGCCTGTACCACGGCCTCCTCGACCCCTCTGCATGCCGCCAAAGCTGCCCCCTCGATTTCTGTTCATGCCTCCGCCGCCACCTCTGTTCAGACTGACAAAGAATGGCAATCAACATGCAGCCCTCAATAATCTCCAGTCAAATATCTAATAATCATAATAATGCACTCACCCCTGTACAGGTCTTCTCTGTGTGTCGATCTGTGATGTGACGAGTTGGATGTTCATGGGCCGCCCTGAAAGGACAACGGTGTGATACGTTTACAATCTGAGCAGGACAGCAGTGCACACTGTCAGGAAAACAAATGATGTCTAACAAAATTTACAGCAGTTTCATTCAATTTGAGTTTGATGCATACCGTCGAGTGGGATGCCATTGTACTGCTTCATGGCCTTGAGTGCGTCCGCCCTCCTTTCAAAGTGGACATCTGCAGTTCCCAGACTTCTCCCTGATCGGTCATAATGAACCGCCGCCTTCTTCAGAGTTCCAAATTCAGCAAAGAGTTCCTGAAAAGGGAAAAGACAGACTTTAGCATAAACACACACATTTGTTTCTTCCTACTAAAAACAAAAGGGGAAAGATGAACTTGTGTACCTGAATGTCTGCATCTGAGACCCCAAAGTCGAGATTGGAGACGAGGAGCTTCCCTCCAGTTTCCACGCCACCTCCTCCGCCACCTCCAGCAGCACCATTGAAGCCGCTGAAGCCGTTGTCGAACATGTCGTGCTGCCACTTATCTGGAAGCTGTTTTGGCTGCAACAGATGAAAGAGAACGCACCTGCTGACTTCAGGATCCCCCTTGCCTCTGTCAATCACAGACTCCACACGGCTGGGTGCTGGGGCAAGCAGGGCCTCCGCTTCCAACAGGGCCAGGGTGCTCGGCTCCCCCAAGAGGGTCCCCAAAGTCCCCTGCCCACCCCATCACTACAAGCAAGTGAATCAGTACAGACATGGGGGACATGCACAGGACAAACTGAGCCAGTAAGGCAAGGGGATGTGCTGCTAATCACCTCTACATACAAACACATTGTAAGTGGTTTTAAAAAGCATCTGCTGAGATGTTTACATCAATGACTACTGAGTCAAACCCCACCAGAGTTACCCCAAACCCCCCCCCCCCCTGCTCTTCATGAAACCCCTCAACAGCTTGTACCAACATTGCCCACAGTACTCTTGCCATGTGTGCCTCCACCAAAGGCTCTCCAGACACGATCCTCGGGTACACAGGGGGTCGCCATCTGAAGCAGCGTGGCCTCCAGCGTTGCACCATGTTTGCCGGTTCGCCCAAAATAGTTCTTTAGCAGGCCACGAAAATGGGCTCTCACGGAGCAGGGGTGGGGGATTGTCCACAAGGAAATGGGGAGTGATCGTGAAGACAACTAGAAAATGGCCGGCTATCCCCTCTACGAGAGAGTGGATTATCTAAGCGTCCATTTTGAGACCACGCCATTTTGATTGGGGCTTTGTTGGGACTCGTCTAGAAACTGATACACTAGTAAGTGAAGATTCGCCATTTATGGACACTATCAGGGGGGGGGTGAAGTCCACCGATCCATCCATAACAGCCACACTGGTCGATAAGCCACCAACCGGGCCTCGGTGTGAACCCCGCCAGCCACTCCCGAACAAAAGGCCGTCTGCACCGGGGGCATGGACAAAAACTACAGCTCCCAGAAGTGGTGATAAAAATCATGAGGGCGAATTTTCTCGATGGAGCGGATTCCTCTCACCATCATCAATCTGACCAGTGCGGGTGGAAAGGGCTCTGACTGCTCGTGGACGACTAGCTTTAAATTAAGGTGCTGGATTCAAAATGGCGCCGCCGAGGCCTTCACGATCCAACTTAGCCAACCCGGCTAACACCTCCTCCAGCCAGGCCTCTTCTTGTGAAAAAAAAGATGCGACATACATGGGTGGTGGGAGACGGGATAAGCTATGTATACAACTTCCATTAATGCCGAACCGCAAGCTAAACTCTGCGGTCAGCACTCACTCTATTAGCTTGACTAGCTAGAGGGTTAGCTGGCAAGCTTATTGTAGAACAGAAGGATGTGACCCAGGCTGTTCTCAGGTTAGCCGACGGGTTTTTATCCTTTCTCCGCCCACTCCTCTTAACTTTCTCATACCCTGTTGTAAGGCGTTGCTCTGCCTCTAGCGCGGCTCAGGTTCTGTCGGTTCCTCGTGGGGCCGGATCCACCGCCTCGGCCTCCAAATCCTCCGCCGCCGCCGCTGCTCATGCCAACGCGTCCGGCGCCTCCTGCTCCTCGGCCGCCGCCGGAGCCTCCGCGGCCTCGGCCTCTTCCGCCGCCACCGCGGCCTCCGCCTCTTTGCTGCCTGTTCTGCTTGATAATGTCGTCTAGAGACATATCCATCTTATCGGCCATTATGCTAACACCGGTAACGCTAAACTGGAAATAGTAGAATTAAAAAAAAAATACACCCTGGGTTGGTCCCTCGCTCTCTGCCCTGCACAGCTGCACGTTGTCTGCCCTGACGAGAAAAACACAATGATCCAGCGGCCGCCTGTATTTATACGTACGGGCTCGTGACGTCGACGTGACGCCACGACGCGCCTCACAGAACAACAACAGTTCTGTGTTATTGTCCCCGTTACTCACGATGATAATAATAATAATAATAATAATAATGTCCCTCTCTCACCTTATCAACTGTGACTCTATTTTTGCTTTACAGATTCAAGCTGAGACAATTAATCAAGATAATTAATCAGCAGCTATTTACGATAATCAAAAAAAAAGCCAATTTTGTACATGTCAACTTCAGCTTCTTATAAGTGACACGCCAAATAATTAATCAATTAATCATTAATAAAATAAAATAAAAACAATGATGACTTATGAATATTCATCATCTTCACCCATAGGGAAATTCACTCACAATATTTATGCAGGATCAATACGAGCAGGAGTATTGTAAAAGACTTTTATTCAACATTTTGTTTCGTTTAGGATATGGGGAGGGGAGGGGGGGGGGTTCACCAAGGGCAGCACACTTGGGAAGGTCTCTACTTAGTAAAGTCCATTTGAGAGCAAGAAAAATTCATCTTAAAACGTTGGCCTTCTACATTGCATTTGGCTTCCAGAACTTGCCCATGAAGTGTGTATCCAATGTGACCATTTCATTACTTCTACAATAACTATCTTCCAAAACCAACTTTAAAAAAAAGACGTCAGCCCTTTCGCATTTTCCTCCAAAGTCGTATAAGTAGCAGTAGTAAAGGAAACAGGGTTTGTGTTTAAGACTGCAGTCTGTTTTGTCCTGTGGAGAGTGGCAACAGTTTGTACCTCAGCATCAGATGTCAGCAAATTGTGATGAAAGTTTGCATCAGTCCCGTCCACATAAACAATGTACACATGAAGATTTTGTGACTTGAAAAACACATGAACCAAGAGAGGGGAGAGTTTGTGCTCCCTGGAATCCCAGTTCTTTTCTTCTTAGCCAGTTGGAGATGATAAAGAAAGAGACAGGGGTTGCTATGGTCCAGAGTTTAGAGACAAGCTCGGCGTTCTGTGCTAAGACTGGCCAACAGGGCTGACTTTCTGGCTGACAGAGGGCTGATGGAGGAAAAGTTCGCGAGGATAATGGGTGGAGAAAAAAAGCGACTGGACCATCGTGAGAAAGACTAGGACTTCTTGGAGTCCTGTGTGTTGCGTTTCTTGAGGTCACTCAGGTCCACCGGCGTGAAAGCTGCAAGAGAGACAGTAAAGAGATGTGCTTGATTTATTTCATCCTTCAGTGTGTCAGTAAAACACAGTTTACTTCACTAAGTCTTTAAACTGAAACTTACAATGTAGGTTAGGATTTGGGTTCTTCTCCACATACTCCTGTGGTCCACGGTCATTACGTTCACTATTTTGTGTTGATCTGATGTCTCTGAGCACACACTGCCAAGCTGAAGAGGAGCAAAGACAACAATGCTTTTGTTACATTTAGAAAAATGTCAATCAACATTCAACTTGATGAAGGAAAGTAACAAGCTCAACTTAATGAATGTGAGATGAGTAGTTTAAGCCAGTTTCACTGAATCTGAGACAAAGTCCTGACACTTGCCAACTTGAAAGCCAATTCTTTAGCTCTGTTGTCGGATTCAGATACTGTAGTATACAGTTTCTAGGTATCATTCTCAGCACTTAACAGGTTTCTATATGTGGGCCAATTTGGTTTGTCTCATGCATGCACACAGGTGACGTGATACTTAATCCTGCTGATGGCTTTGCATTGTTCCACTGATTTACAGGTTTCTAAACTTCCACAGAGACTAGAGAGTGACTCTTTATCCAGAAGATATCGCCACCACATGGTTTCACGTCAACATGTGCAGCAATGTCTGGCAATATTGTAGACCTCCTGACTTCAAGGACAGATCAATGTGTTTTGGTAAGTAACACTTTATGCAAACTCAAGAGAATGTACGACTGTTTAGTGTGGCCTCTTCGGTTCAGTGCATCAACAATTATAGTTAAAAACAAGTCTCTAGATTTAAGCTGTAAGAGATGAGGTTTACACGAGACAAATGTTTTTGTTTTAAATGAAAAATTCAACACGTCAATAATCAGGAGTAAACTTACTATCATGAATGAAGCGCACATTTTCCTCGTGTGCAGGGGTGAAGAGCTCCCCAGTGTTAGTGGGCGATCGGGGGCTTGAAGTCCGCTTGTAACTATTCACCATCCTGGGAGCAGATGAGCTTGATAAACATGAAAACAGCAACATTAGCAGCACAAACAGAAATTCATATAATTTATCACTGTTTACTGCAAACTCAATTTCAAAGGCCCAACACTGTTCATACCTATCATTACATTTGACAAAGCTACAAGGACCATTGTTAAAACAATTTGTACATTTACATGAGCACTGAAGTGCAGAGACTTTTTTCCGCACCTGGTCATTCTGTTTGCAGTCTGTACTCGCTCCTCGCTCCTCTATGGTGAGTGGATGTGAAGGATACAAGGGTCTAGAAGTCCTCAACTGGATTCTTAAAAAACAAACAAAAAAACAACAGAGACAACTTTAGCATCCCACATGATCCAAGAAGTCAGTTTCTAACATTTCTGTCATGTAGCCAAGTACATTTACTTACAAACTGTATGTAAGTACAATTTAGTGATGTACGCAATTCACTTGAGAATATTTTTCATGCAACATTTTAGAGAGAATACTTGTTGCTTTGCTTTAGGTACAAGTTACTTTAGAGGGAATACTATTACAAAAGAGAGCTGAAACTACTAGTGAATAACCTTTAAGTCATTGAAGGTTAATTCATAATGACAACAATAAATACACAAGATAGCTAAAATTCATTAGTAAGAATCTAATGAAAATGTATTATGACAATATGGAGCTGACTACTTCATTACTTGATTGATTGGTTAACTGATCCAAAGAAATACAATCGGCAACTGTTTTGAACATCGATTAACATTTTCCACCAAAAATAATGAAACTCCTGAAGTTATGTGATTCCAGCCTCTCTAACGAGCTACTTTTCATCACTGTAAACTTGATATTTTGGGATATTTGGACACTTTGTCAAACAACCCCAAAAACATGTGAAGGCATCCATTTTGGCTCTACTAAATCAGGATTATATAAAAAGCAAACCAGTTAATTACAGCAGAAAATAGGCAAATTACTCAATAATGACAAGACTTCTTTCATTATTACTCCCTTGTTACTATTACCTATCAGAGTTATGTGCATGTTTACGTTTAATGCTTTACTAATACTAGATTATTTGCTGTGGAAGTTTTTTTTTATTGTACTTAATTTTACTTCAACTTTAACGCAGATGTTTTCCTTGTTATGGAGCATTTCTGAACAGTGGTTGTCACACTCAATGATCGGCTCTGAACATTGCATCCTAACATGGAGGGCAGTTTGTAGTAGCAGCAGCAGCGAATGAGTGCTAGTTAGCTCCCTGAGTTTACAGTGTTAGCTTCCTGCTCATCTACATCCTCTGGTGGATTCTGAGAAGTGAAAACAACCCCAGTTACAGCTCGTGGAGTGAACGCAACGTTGTTAGCGTTCACGTGTGTCGAACCAGCCAGACAGCACAGAGGAAATGGACGAACCGGGTTGTTGTTTACGTTTTTTTTGGACTGAAGTAGCTTCAGCAGTGTTGGGAACAGGCTACACACTTTAGCCCAGTGTTGTTGACTACAGCTCCAGCTCTCACAATGAAACACAACCTGGTCTCTGTGATGGTTTGGAGTGGGGGGGTGGGGTGGGGTCGGGTGGGGGTCTGTGTTTCCCTGCAGCTGCGTCCCCGTGGGGGTGGGTGGTGGTGGTGGTGGGGGTGGGGGGGGGACAGCGAACTGGGGATCTGCTGACACGATAGTTGTTGGGGCTAACTTTAGCCTGCTAGCTGGTGATTTGCATTGTCTTGTCGTAACGTTAGCTTAAAACAGCTAATATTTCCACCAGCGTTGCCGGTGTAAAACGATTCCCCAGGAGGACATTTCACACCCAGTATCGATCAAATAAATCCACCCGATAGAGAACATAGAGTTAAAATATCCAACCAACCTCTTTTTATCACCTCTCCTTTCGCTTTCTTTATTCAGAGACTGTGTTCGCCGTTAGACCTGCTAAAACGTTGCCAATGCCAACGAATCATTTCCGGGAGAGGACACGGAAGTGAAAGACCCCTCACGATTATAATAATATAATATAATATAATATAATATAATATAATATAATATAATATAATATAATATAATATAATATATAAGAGATTATATTATTAGATCAAATAAAATAAGAAATTATATGATATAAAAATGTGTAGACAAATGACCACAATAATGTACAATACAGATTTCTTGATTAGAAAAGTGTGGAGGAGGCAAACATTTAAAAGTAAATGCTGTAAGTCGACCTATCTACAGTTTGGTGGTTCATGTACACAGTCTTTTTACATGTACACTTTTATTACTTTCTATTTTAAATATAAAACCAACATGACAGAGGGCTTTTTTCCATTGTTGCGTTATGTTTCATGTCAGATGTCGTGATGTTCTTTTTGTCGCATTTGTGTTTCCATGTATAACCCTAATATATAAAAAAAAGCAGCTGCAAATAAACCGGACCACAGCTGAGGGACCAAAATATTTTTGTTCCACTGTAGCATTGCATTACACATCAGAAAGGAGGATCAGTGAAAAGCTACAGTTTGGAGTGATGGTCGCTTTAAACAGACACACTTGCAAGCCAGTCATGTGTTTATAAAAGGTTTCTTTATTTTATGAAAATGTACAAAAATAATCATTGTAGAGACAATTATAAGACTTTCATTGCTGATAATTGCATTTCTACTACGGAAAACACACCAGCAATTCATTAGGGAAGAAACACTGCAGCAGAAGAAGTGCTTGTGCGGCATAATCTTTTTTTTTTCTTCAATTCCTGACCTATCTGTGAAGTATTAACTATTAATGTGGATCCTCTCTCTGCCCAGCAGTGAGGATACATAACTCTTTGTGTAAGACACCAACATCTAACGTCCCCAGTTCGGTGCTGCAGATTTAATACAACATGGAGGCTGCGCAGTGCAACCTGCTTAACTGATAAACACTAACACAGATACAGTGCTGGAAAATACACAAGGATTGAAACGAATCTAATTTTCTTCAGAGAGGATCATACGTCACGTGTCAAGGCGACATTTCAGTGACACATTTTTGACCTTGTGGTACATGACATGTGAGTAAAGAATACAGACATACCACAGACACTATGAGAAATACACAAATTCACAAAATAAAGTTAAATTAAATATGACCAGAAACCGAAAGGCAGCTCAATTGAATATTGCCTCATGGCTATTATAAAAAGTAAGATGTCCTACACGTCTGAAGCCAACAAACAGACCCGACATCTCACTTTCCAGGATCAGTGATTGTGGCCTGAGCGTTTTCGTCTGTGGGCCTGAGCTCATCGTTCTGTCGTCTCTGTTCCCTCTTGGGTCCATATGGTGGCCGGTCACACACAGCCAGTCTCAAACAGTTGGGCCAGTTCTTTGCAGTCTGGGTCGATGAGGTCTGCGGGCTTCTCTCCGTTTTCATTCTCTGCCTCTGTGCTGGCTCCTATCGACAGCAGGTAACTGAGGAGAGCAAAGCACAGGATTGTTGAAGGATTGAGGGATTCTCTTAAAACATGTAAGCATGAGATTATTTATCATTTGTTCAACTGATCTTCTTCAGTGTCTGTGTTTTATCACTGTCTTAACTCAGAGACGTCAGAATAAGACAAGTGTCATAACTCGTAGCTGTTAAAGCAGCTTTAAATATTGTGGATCAGTTTATGACCATCACTTTTTCCTTTGGCTGTAAATAAAACCAAACATCCTGATATTTGGGTCTTAAAAATTCTCTACCCTGAAAACCATGTTTTGTGTATTGTGATGTTTCAATTGTCACTGTTTCATAAATATCTTTTTATTATGTTCAGCCACTTTTAATACATACTGCCAATATTCAAATTCAACCCAAACTAAATTGTTCCTTACTGTGTTAAAATCAAACTTTATTTAGCTTTTCAAAAATAAGAAGATGAAGAATGTACAGGAAATAACTTAGTCTATGTCACTCAAGGGTGAGAAAGGTGACATTATTACCGAGCAATTTCTGGGTAGCCGTCGCTGCACGCCATGTGAAGCGGCGTCCATCCGTCCTCGTCCCTCTGATGAACATCAGCGCCATATTTCACCAGCAGCTTCACCGCCTCCATGTTTCCCGTCAGCACGGCTTCATGTAGCGCTGCCATACCTGCACACAAAACTAAATGAGTCCTCTGCAGCAGCAAGTGATGACGACATAGTTTCTAATGTTGCATCTGATTAGTTTATAGGGGTTTTTGAATGTCTCCAGGGAATATTGCTGCAGGAAAGTAGAAGCTGTGGGAGTTGAACTGACCTGAGTGGAAGATTGTATCCACACGAACCTTCCTCGCCCTCATGAACCGACCGATTTGCTCCAGATCTCCCCGTCTGACAATATCCTGGAAGATGATGTCATTGGGGAAGTGCACTGTTCTCTTTGCAGGTGTGACCGGTGCGACAGGTGCAGGAGGCTCCTGTGCCTGCGTGCGACGTGTTGAGCGGTACCGTGGCTCCTTGGTATACGAAGGGATGTATGTTGGTGCAGTTTTGTATGTGGACGTGTGGTATGACGGAGTGTACTGTGTTGTGCTGTACTGCGTTGGGGTGTACTTTGTCGAGGATGTGTATGAGGATTTGTACTGCGTTGGTGTGTATTGTGATGGGGTGTAGTATGTAGGCGTTTGGTAGGTTGGCGTGTACTGTGAGGTGCGTGTGTACGTTGACGCCGGTACGTGGTAGTTGAACTTCATCCCTGCGGCGGTGGCGGCTCTGCCTCCTCCTCTGCTGTCAGTCCAGGAGGAGGGAAGTGAGAAATCCAAGGGAAATGCACCAATCCAATAAAAGAGCAGTATCCTTTGCTGTGTGTCCTTTTTGTCCTCTCCTTATTCATCCAGATTGAAGTAACAAATCCTTTGCTTCTCTCCACTGTGTCCCAGTTCCCTTCTTTTAGCTCCTGTCGTCCTCTTTTTCTTGTCTGCTGTGAATTTCTCCCATCTGACTTTGAGATGGTTTGTTTGCGCAGTGTGTTTGCTGCTGCACAGGCCCGTCGTCTGACCGGGCAAGTTGGACAGGACCCCTATATACCTTCTGTGGGGCTATTTTGGGGCCTAATATCCAGTGACTACCGCCTAGAAATGAGTGGCCCTTTTGCAGCTCCTCCCTCTGTGTGCAGGCCCTTGTCCACTGACACTGCACCCTCCCCTAGATCATAAAATCTGTTGACAAAAATTGTTCTCCTTGCGTCTTGCTTGAGAAATCTTACCACATCAACATCTAAACAACTATGAGTATATCAGAGCAACAGATTGCTGGGAGGATACTATGGAGGCTTTGAGCCAAAACTTATTTTGGGCTTTTGCAAAAGTCAGTTTTCTGTGAATCCAGTTGTTTTGATGCTATCGAAGAGAGAGATAAATAAACAACATCCAAAAGGGACAGCACATGTTGTCATGCTTGTACGTGTTGTCGATTCGTCTGCTAACGTCATATCTAATGGCACAATGTAATATTGATTTCCAAAACACTTTCAGTTTCATAATACATTGGAGATTCCAGTTTCCTTTTCTTCAAGTGCTCCTTTGTCCCTTTTTGTGTTCCCCATTGACTTTCCTCATGTGACCCTTCATGCCTGCCCTTAGACCAGATACACCAATAACCTGAGGTTACCTGTGCAGTCACGACCAGCTGAGGGGGCGAAGCGTGTAAATGTAACCTCTCCCCTCAGATGCCTCAAAAAAGTCACATGGTTACGAGAAACGGGGCTATTTACAACACTGAGGGTATGACCACGTGCTGCGACACACACAGAGAAATAACTTCCTAAGTTCTTCTTGTTACCGATGACTATACGATTAGATGAACTTAATTGATGAATTCAACATTTTAAAATGAGCAACACTATGTTTCATCCTCGTGTGACAGAGCGTAGGTGCCAGTGGGGCTGTAACATTGTGATTGTCTCACCAGCTGTCCCCCAGACAGACGTCTCAGATGGGCAGAGCTGCTTTTAACCGACTCACAAAGTCTTTGGAAGACGACTTGGACTGAGATGCTGCCAATGTAGCAGAGGAAATAGCAGAGCTGCCATCCTCTGGTTTTTTGTTTCTCAACACAAGTCGAAACCACTTGAGGTATATGACCTTTCAGCTCCCCCCGCTGCAATTTGCATCCATTCTAATGCATAACTGCATATTCAGCTTTATTATTGATTGAATGTTTAAGACGACACAGTGACTCACCCATCCTCACTTTTAAAGCAACATTGGTGCCCCGAAGAAATGCAAAAAAACCTGCACCTTGCTTTGTTTCAAAATGTAAAATTCAAATTTATTTATTGAAAAGATAATGCTTTGATTCAAGCCCGTTAACAGTTTCTTTGTTATTGTGTCATAGTCCGACACTGTGTACATTTTCCCAGCAGCAAATGATGGAGGAATTTCTCAGTGTTATGAGTTGATCCCAGCTCTGAATGCCTTTGTGAATTATTATTCATCACCTCCCTGCACTACTGGTCTCTAAACAGGGGTGGGTGGGGGGGAGCAGCTTAGAGCGCGTGTCTACACAAATTGAAGTGAGAGTATTTGAATGTTCACAGCTTGAGGAAGAGACTTTTAAAAACAGCTCTCGGGTTTCACAGTGTCTTATATGGTGTGGTGGGGGTGCAGGGGCGTCCCTGAGCCACGGCGACTCTCCTTCAACCTCCCCTCGCTCCTCTTCGCAGCCACTTCCTCGGCAGAAGAAACCAGGACCTCAGCGTGTGGAAAATGTTTATTTCCCCCCCCCATACACCATGCAGGTGTATGGAGCATCACCGAAGACGTCAATAATCATAGATAGGAGAGGGAAAATTCTGATGTCATATCACCAAGGTGGCAGAACTCCAACTCCCCTCGATGATAAAACATTAAAACTGACCCAAATTAACAAAATACACTCGTTATTGTTATTATTGGTTAATAAAGGTAGTAATAAAAAAGTCATGATAAATAGATAGATAGATAGATAGATAGATAGATAGAGGAAGTTTAGCTGCTGATATCAGTGATACTGCCCCTTAGGTTATTTTTGGCTTAAATCAGCACAGACAACCAAACCCAAATACAGACACTACTAACTAATTATCAACAGGATCGAGCAGACAATCTGTTCATATGTGCTCAGAGTGATCCATGTGTTTACCTTCAGTTAAGTGTCTGGGTGGGTACGTCCAGGCCAGACCTGAAACCCAAGCCATAAGAACGACAATTTTAATAGCGACCTGTCCCAGAGGCTTATCATGTGACCAAAAAGCCGGCTAGGCATTCCTCACCACTCAACTGACTCGTGTGCTGCAGGTATGAGGTAGCTCGCTGACTCCATCTTCTAAAAATAAGAGAAGCATCCCGTCTGGTTACAGCACGCTATGAATGCAGGCCGCCATCCTTTTGCTTAAAAAGGTCAGTGTAGCACATGTCAGATGTATCTGTTGGAATAATCCTTGTTTCACAGCTTTGTTTTGACACTTAGCAGGAATTTAAACCGAAATTTAAACAGACCGTCCATATTACACCATATCGCACAGCCACTTCTCAGAAAAACCACACTGCTGTCCTGGACACATGCATTCCTGTGGGGGACAACAGGTACATTTGAACATGTCTACTCACTGAGGCCACTGCCTGGATCCCCACAGCTCCAGATAGAAGCTGCAAAGTGTCTCTAGTTATGGCATGTGCAGTGGGCAGGTAAAGAAGGGAGTTATAATCTAAATCAGGAGCGAGTAATCCTGTCTTTCAATGAGAAAGAGATGACACCATGATGCCGGCTCCAGTGCTGGTTCCCTCTTGGCAAACTCAATGGTGTGATTGGGATTTCCAGATCCTGTGTTTTCTTTTGTCACCCTCTGACCCAGATTGACCAGCTGCTGAATCACTGTGGTGGGACCCCTCGTTTGAAGTCTCTCTGTAAAACACTGTCTCTTTGAGCAGCTGTTCGTGCCTCACTCACTGTCCACAGTCAGGACGCACTCATCCCCTCAGATGCTGTGAAACTCACCATTAGATTAAATGGGGCTCAACCAGCACAGACATTTTCCTGTCTCTTGCCTTATTTGTGCCTCTCATGCACTTGAATGTGTTGTAGGTCCGTCTACAGACATTAAGTTAAACTTACAAAGAGATCAGAGTCGACTTGGTTTTTTATTCCTCAGCGGCACCAACAGACGACCGTAAAAGTTTGTGAGAGTTGTGGCAATGTTTCTAAAAGTAGATGTAGAAAACGTTTGTATTGCCTCAGCTGCTAAATCAACTTCTTAGCCCTCATTGCAGAACTGGGAATCAACAATATATCATAGTATTAAACCAGTAATTTAATTTCCAATGTACACAATAGATAGGATAAAACTTGTCATCCTCTGTAGAAGAGGAGGGAATATATTACAAATGTGAATAAAAATAGAATTATTATATAAAAAAGTAGAGAGTGAATGAATGAATGAGTAGTTGAAATGTCCAGACTCATTAATAGACATTAATCCACTGTACATGTATGGAAAGTGTCTCAAGGTCTCAAATGTGGTAAATTAAAAGCAGCCATGTGTCCATGGTGTCTGCACACGCCTCCAGTCTGCTTCCACAATGCTCCAGTGTGGAGGAGATTCCTGGCATAAAGTCTCACAAACCACAGAGTGTGAATCCGACATTGTATTATCACACATCATCACACGACTGATTATTTCTACAGTGAGGGAGGTGTGGCCATCCAGATATCAAATCATGCATCCATTTAATCCAACGAACAACTAAAACAGTTAAGGTCTCGTTTTATTGAGCCTCATGCTCGCAGTGGATCCTCACACACAAGTAGCAGGAGGTGAATTCATACACAAACACTGTGAGTCCTCACAAAGAAAGCAGATTACAAAAGTCAATGGAACCATTTGCTGTTGAAAATGAGCCTGACACACACACACACACACACACACACACACACACACACACACACACACACACACACACACACACACACACACACATGTCACGACCCTCGTGGTTCCCGTACCTCTGGACTCTTAAGTTGCTGGACACTCCCAGTCATGAGCACATAGTTTCCACAGGAATTCATCTATATTCATTACCACCCACTGAATGAATACGTGTCTGTATTTGCTTTCACATCATGCCAACTTATATATTTAATTTAAACTTTTCTTCACTTTAAAATGCAGTATGGTCCACAATCTGAATTTAGTTAAAACTCTTTATCTATTCAAAGGATTTTTACCTGATAATTGCAATGATTTACTTCATAATAGCCGCAGCACACGGACAGTCAGTGTGTTGGGTTTATTTATTGAAGGGTTTATTTATACTCCTTTATTATAGATGGAAAAATTTCGCTGCCACTTATGTCTGAATTACAAATCAGCTCTTCAGTTCTGACAGAACTGTCAAATAAACACAAGGGAGACTTGACATCTCCACACTGCGGCCAAAATAACAGGTCGTCCCTCATCTAACCTCAACTCGAAGGCCATTACACTCAGATTGCAACCTCCACAACACACAATCACTCAGCCACTCAGCTGCCACTTTAACATAATGGCTACAGGTACAGGTCAATAATGTGCAACAGGGCCCGCTTCAGCAAAAGCCTGCTACCGGCAGCCATAGCAGCACTTAAGAAGACATCATGTTTCATAAAAGTGCTCTTGATTGTTATTGCTGTTCATGTTTCCCCAATCGAGGACAACCAATCCTCCAGCATCCATTATCTGTACAGCTTCAGGGTTACCAGTATATCGCAGGGCCAACATACAGAGACAAACAAGCATTCACACCTACGGTCAATTTAAAAACTCAAATTAACCCTAATCTGCAAATTAACCCTAATCTGCAGAAAAGGGATGATCATGCAAACTCTACACAGAAGGACCTCATTTCAAACCGGGAACTCTCTTGCAGTGAAAACAGTAATATGATATCTTCCGATGGGTCGAGAGGAGCTTTCTTAAAAGTCAGGGTCAACATTAGTGCAGCTCGATCCAAAGGGAATGCAAATCATTTGTGGTCATAAGGAGGTGTTGTTGCATCAGACAGCTGCAGTAAATGATCGTGTTTACTCTGTTTGATGATCTCAAATAAAACCAGTATATATAGTTTTGAATATATCACTATTTGGACGGCCTACACGGTGACAGGTGCAGACTGGTGCTGGTGCATGAGCTCTGCTCTCCTGATGGAAGTGTAAATGGGTTTTTGTCCCAAGCGAAATATAATTGTTTATGTAAACACTGGCAGAGCATTTGAACCCAGGCACCCCCCCCCGACTCCTCATAAACACTGTAATATTTTCCAGTGTCCCTTGAAATCCAGAATTTTAAAAGGGCTTCCAGTATGGCCGGGAATAAATTGTCCCGCGGGAACGATCCAGGCTTTTATAGACTGTTTAGAATAGATATCAGTATGTGGCTCCATTGAAGACAAAGGGGAAAGAAGGTTCTCCCCCATTGAGGGACGCTGTGGCTGACATTGGCTGTGTGTAAAGAATGCTGCGGCGCTAAGAGTTAAAGGCAGTAAACAGGAGCCGCAGCTGTCCGGGACACACTGAGAGGAGAGGGCTCAGAACGGAGCAGGACCGAGGCTGGCTGACTGTTTGTGCAGGGATAGGGTTACCTTGACTGGAGCCTCCCTCCATGGAAAAGCGGGCCAGAGGTCAAAAGTTGTACATAATTTGTTGATGCTTGATTGCACAATGAGGGGCATGTGGTTCAGTCTGGGAACGGTCAGTGTTTAACGGAGGAGAGGATGTGTGCCCAGTGAACCTCCCGCTGCTGGGACCAGGTTGCACAATGTTCTGATGAATTCATTTCCCGGATCTGCGAGAGCTTAAGCAATTAAAGACGGAGGACATGAAACAGGTCGACTTACTTAATCTACCCTTTACTTAGCATATGAAGGACAGTGAAGTATCTCTCTTTCACACAAAGGTGTGTCTGGGCTGTCTTTAGCCTGCGGCCTTTCTGCAGTACAGTGACATGTGGCTGCTTGACAATGACAAGAATAAAAGATACATTGCATGCGTGTGTATGTTCTGTATGTCAGTGATGCCAACTTCAAAAATGGCATCTACCTCTTGGTCTTTACTTCAATATTTCCTCTGCACAGCTCATGTGTCAAATGCAGCATGAAACGTAGAGTCATGTAAAACTCCTCTGTGGTAACACTGATGTATTAAGCTGCCTTCAGACAGGCACTGACATTCTCCGCAGGGGCTGAGAATGCAAATCCCTTTATCTGGAGTTTCTCCTGCCCGCCCCCGAGGAAAAACTCAGTAGAACGTCCCAATGAGCCCATGTGAGAGAGCAAGAGATCGTCCTGAGGATCCACGGCGAGCGAGGGAGCGTGTTGAAGTCATTTCTAACACGCAACAGACGCAAACTTTTAAGAAAACCCAAACGGTGTCATGCACAATATATGTTTATGTGTGCTAAACAAACACACGTGATCTACTCCTTCAGAGTTCACGTCTGAAAATGACTTTATTCACTGGTTTTCCGACCTGAGATGTTTTCCACTGCACTTACTCACATGCAATGTCCCAGCAGCACGACTCTTTAATGAGCTCCGCACCGGGGATGAAAAATGGCTCGTGAAATACCACCGTCCTGATAAATAGCTCTGTGGATACCAAATTAATTTTAGTTTTAAGGCTTGACATTGAATTCAGGTCATGATTTGCATATCGTGTAGACTGATTCATATTTTAAAGCAAATTTAAGATTCGTTGGGGCGGCACACTGGTGCGGTGGTCTGTGCTGTCGTCTCTCTGGACTCGACCGAGCAGGGGATCGCCTGTGTAGAGCCGGCAGCCTTGTAGGTTTCCTCCAGGTACTCCGGTTTCCCAGAGTCCAAAACATGCAGGGCAGGTTACTTAGCAACATTCTTTGCCTGTAGGTGTAAATGTGACTTTGAATGGTTGGCTCCTGCTTCTCCTCATGCTTCTTTCCCAGCGTCATCTGGGATTGGCACCAACCCCCTCACGAAAGTCGGTTTTCACTTAAAAATGTGGAGGCAGCTGAGAAACAAGTAGAAAGAGTGTATACACAACCTTAGCCCATGGCACCTGCCATAAAAGGAAAATTAGAAGATGTCAGCGCCAGCACCAGCACAAGCAATGTGTGCACAAATAGGAGGCGTTTACATGAAATCTGGACAGATTGGTCTCCTGCAACATTTAGATAAGGTTAACTAGTGGCTGTGAGATAGTGAGGTCATGCTCTCTCCTTATGGGCCATCACCAAGAAAGGAGAGGAGGCAAAAACACACACATGGCTGTTTGATATTTTTGCACCGTGAATTAAAAGATAAGCACGTCTCCATTTATTCTTAACGATCTCCGACACGTCTGAGCCTTCCTTCAGGAAAAACTAAACCACCATCGCGTCACAGGGTTGGACAACTTTGATTCCTGTGCAAAATTATTATGTATATTGAATTAATTATTATAATGAGAAGTGAAAGTACATTTAAGATAAATACATGGTGACTGGAAACATCTCGACCAAATTAAAGGTTCCTCTGCAGGAAGAAGAAAGATGAGGTCGACATAATGACCTCATTGCTGCATCTGAAGACCGCAGCACTGGCCGCATAAGGCCAAGTCAAAGACAGGATATTCCCAGAATGCATTTCACAGGGGTCAATATGCTAATTTTAGCGCAGCGGCCAATGGAAGTGCAGGAGTCCTGCTCCAGATACAGACGTGGGGGATCAGGTTACGTGGCGGAGACATGAACGGCGTACTTGAAGTAATGAAAAGCGGACGGAGCACTAGGCCCATAAGTCTCATCTATCACTTATACCATATGCACGTATAACAAACCCTCTACTGACCACACTGCTGCCCCCATGAGCAATGATCATGTGACTGTATTACATGCTGGGGTGGGTGTGCGTGCATTCTTGTAAGATGAATCCTAAGACTCCGTTAAGTTAGATGACCTCACACGTCATAATTTTGGGAACGGTAGTAAATCCACGATCTTCTCCCTTTCAGATCGGTGATGATGAGCAGGACCATGCAAGGGCAAAGTGTGCGGCGCCCAAAATGACCCACGGGAACACACTCTCCTCTGACCTGCACGTTTCTCACACTGTTTTCTTCCTCTATTTAATGACTTTGTGGTTTTGTCTCCTTGGTCCCTAAAAGAATATATAATCCCTGCAGGTTGAGGTCATACCTTTCATCTGACCTCTGTCTAATCGTTCCCCAACAGCCTATTTCGAACAACCCTGCTTTTACATCTGTGATATTTATGTGACGGAGATGATGCTGTGATTAATGTGTGATTAATTAACCACGGACTGAATTACAGTTCTGTGCAGCGAGTGTAAGTTTTCCTTTTGGCACGTCGGGGCAGAAGCGAGATCTATTCACAGACGCAAAGGCCAAGAAGCACACATGTTGGCATACAAGAGCTCGGGGGGGGGGGGGGGGGGGGGGAATGGTGCCAACCCTGGAAATGTTGTAACACTGGTGGGGTCACATATTGTGCACGCATTCACGGAGACTTAGCAGAATTTAGATGAGAAAGCTCATATGATGTAGAGGTCGGTGGAGGAGCTCTTCATCTGCAGGCCTGTCCATACGTTAGCCGGTGCTAAGAATGGAGATGATGGTCAGGCTGCTGGTGTCAGATGTTACAGATTCCCACATGGATTTGATCCGCTCTCCACGGCTCCCGAGAGCTTCCTGTCAAAAAGCAGATCCTCATAATCCTCGATGTCGACGGCCGTTGCCCGCGAACCGACTGAACCGGATGTATGCGCATGAATTAAGTCCCAGTCCCAGTTCACCTGCAGGGCTGGTTTGACTGGTTTCCAGAACTGAGAAAATGATGAGTCACATACTTTTAACTTCATGCAGGACTGTGAAAGAGGTCATGGAAATTTAAGGACAACCTGTAACAATGATTCATAATAACGTGATGTGAATACAAATAAATGGGGTTTATGTGACAGTAGAAATGTAGAAAACTTGATTAAAGGTTTGTTGTTACAGACACTGGACTTTTGAGGTGGAGATTGAAAATGTTTAGAAAGTTTGCTGATGTTACAATAAATGGCTTCAGGATTGATTTAGAGGAAGAAGTTTTCACATAGTCTTATGGCTCGATTAATAAAATAAATGGTGGAAGAGAAATGCTTTAGATAAGTGAAGATTTGTGTCAGATTTGCATAATATATAGTCTCCCGGAATAATTCAGTTTGAAAGATTGCTTTTAAATGCAACCTTTAATCTTTACTACATATTACGTTTGCACAGGCAGAATAAACCAAGAACATTTCAATGACATATCTCTTCAGTAGGTCATGCTTATTCTCTGTTGACAATTACAGGCTGTATAAAATGATTCTCACCATTCATTCCAAACACAGCGTTATTTGCAGCAGCCTAGTTAGAGTCTGTGGAAGAAGGATGTAGATTTGAAGGTAATTTTCTTGTGAAGCAAAGAGAAACACTTTACAAAAACATTTTATTTGCCCTCCAGAGCAAAGCAGGCGAATTTACAGGGTGTTTCTTTGCAAAGCTTTACAAAAGTACATTGTGTAACTACACGTCGTTTCTTAGTGTTGTTTCAGACCAAAAGACTCCAGCTGGATAAATAAGGGAATAAATATCCTTGTTCCTCATTCTCCTTGGTCAGCAATGTTGACGTCGACACCGACAGGTCCGTCCACGTGGTCATGCTGGACAGGTACGTCCACGTGGTCATACTGGACAGGTCCGTTCACGTGGTCATGCTGGACAGGTCCGTTCACGTGGTCATGCTGGACATCGTGGTCACCATGGCGATCGGCATCATGATTCAGTTCCACATATTCTACTGACCCCTGCTGATAGGGGACAAATAAATGAAATATGAGGCTCATGTGAAGAGAGTTGAACACAAGATTACTACACGACACTGTTTCCTGTGTCTATCAGCATGACAGAGTGGCTCCTTGTAATTAACCGTCCGTGATTGATAACATCACCTCAGCTTGTTCACCTTAATGAACAAAGTAGTGATGGATTAACAGTTTTTTTAATTGACTTTTTGTAGCTCATTCTGAGCTGCCTGCTGCTGTAACAACTAGATTTCCTGGTATGTGGATCAACAACGTTTTATCTTATCTTATCTTATTAAATTACATAATTGGTGCCAAATCACGTGATTCTTTCCGGGACAGTTCCTTTGTAATTATTCGTAAACTATCATGAATTCATGATGCTGGGTAATAAAGTTTCTACACTCTCAGTCATCTGTGTGCAAACAGTAAGAACTGACACCAGAGTTTCAGTTTATTGTACTGCGTCTGTCCATGAGAGGTCACTCTGAGCAAAGACACAGCAGATTCATGACTGTATGTTATGTGGATGCACTGAATATGACACGTGTGCTGCTACTTACACCATCAGTCTGATCCGGGACACCTGCAAAAACAAAGCCAGAGGACAAACTCAGGAAACAAGAGGAGTCTGAGGGCTGGTAAACTCATCAGCACTAACGAAACCTTGGAGATTATCACATCGCACACATTCACACTATTATTGATATGCTAGTAAAGTCTCTTCCTATGAGCCAGCATGTTGCCAGAACACAAAAAAACAACCCAGACATTATGTTCTCCTTCACTTCTGCTGCCTCACTGTGTGACACATAATGACGTGGACAGAGCCAGGAGCCGTTAGGAACCAATGACTGAACAATGGACGAGAGTTTCCATCTGGAGCATCAGACAATGGAGCGCGTTGCTCACTTGGTCTGAACGGATGTACCCGCTGTTTTGCTCTGATTGTAGGAACAGGAAGTTCTCTTTGATGAAAGCAGGAAGTGGACACCTGGCAAACAGGGCCTTCTGTGTTCATGGGACATTCTTTCACCAACAATGCAGATGTTTACAATCGGAGCCGATCCCGTTTCCTGGTGCCGCTCTTTTTTTTCAAATGGCAGCCTGTGACCTGATTTCTCTCGGAGCGTAACAAGGGGGGGGATTTGAATGAAGAGCAAGATGTCAGTCGTACCTTGCATGGAGTTCCTCACTTCGCTGTACACCGTGTCCGTGCCCTTCTTCACCGGAGCTAACGCGGAACAAACACAGAAACACTTCGGGTTATGTTCCGAGGGTCAGGTTGAATTAACGATAGATTATAATCATGCTCTGAGGTAAACTCACCTCTATTCGGATCTGCCTCGCCGATATCCACCTCTGTGTATTGAGGTGCGGTAGCAGGCTCACTGATCTGGTCATCGGACTCTGAAGAAAGAAATGTTTGGCAGGTGAAAATCTATATCCCTCTTATTGTTGACCGTTAATTTTGACCTACACCAACAATAGTAATAACTATTAATGCACATTTCATTGGTGAAAATAGTCCCAAACAAATGCATTATTTACTTCTGTAACATCTGAGTTGAGTAAACACAACAGTGCTCAGCTGTTTAGGGAATTATCAAGATATTTGTGACCAGTTTTTAAAGGCTGTGTCTTATATGCTGAGATATTGAGAAAATCTTTCACAATAAGATGAACGGACTCATACTTAAATTAAAAATTGTATAAAATTAAAAACAATTGGTCTGTCCAGTCTCTAATACCCACCAGAGCCTGATACATGTTCACTCCAAACACTTTTCCCCATAATTCCCGGTGTAACTACACAGAGAGAACAAGAACAACACAGACTGTTGAGACAGTACAATCTAGAACAAGTAGCATTAAACAGAAGAGGGACATTTTTAATGAGTTTACTTCAGCACAGTTTGCTGTTGCATTATCAGCAGAAGAGGTTTTTACCATTTGCAGCCTCGATGACCTCCGCCTGGGTGAGACTCAGCCGCTCGGCTTTGGTGCTGGCTGACTTCCTACGACTAGGTGGACACAAAACCACAATCAGCTTTTTCAAACAGGAAAGTCTGTGGGCGTCACCACACTTCTTGTACCTCGTTACTTCACCTTTAGAACAAAGGGATTTTTGATAAGAACAAGAACTCACACTGACAGATCGCCTGTTCTCGCCCTCCCACATACAAGGAGACGTGTTTTAAAGGCGACAACGAGGACCAAGGCCAGTACGAGCAGAATGCAGAGGCCCGCAATCAGACCTTTCTTCCAGTGGGCCAACTTCACTGTAGTGACACAAATATTTAAATTATATCATGATTTAAATATAAAAAACTAATTTCAAAACCTCAATATCTTCAGCTTGTACACAAATATATGGTATATAATAATTTCATGAACATTTAATTGCTGCCTTTGATATAAGGTTATATGTACTATGTTCGCTGCCACTAGATGTCGCACTAGCACCACTTCGACTAAAATGCTTAATCGGTGTTGCTAAGTAAAACACTACCAGAGGCACAGCTGAATAAGCCGCTGCCATGCGGACTGGTAAAACAGATCGATTGCATCTCACAGGTCAGCGCCTCCGTTTGAGATACTTCGGTCGGAAAATGTTTGTAAGGTTCCGTGTGGGATTTGGTGGCATCTAGAGGTGGAGTTGCATATTGCAGTCACTGAATACTCCTTGCATCACCCTCCCCTTCAGAACATGTAGAAGAAATTATTCCTCTTTACCATAATACAATGAATCTTACCTCTTGTTTTCAATAAGTCACCACACAAGGACAGATGTGCACATCATCACTGCTGTTAACTGAGGACGAAACACACCTTTAATGCTGACAGTGGAACTCCGTTTGGTTTCGTTAGCTGGGTTGGTGCTCTCACAGTAGTAATCCCCTTTGTGCTCTTGCATGACATTGCGTATGAAGTACGATTCCTCCAGTTTGTTTGAGTTCTCTGAAGCAAGAGCGCCCGCTGTCTCGGGGTGATACCAGGTGAACGTTATGGGAGGACTTCCTCTCTGGACAGAGCAGGTGAGGGTCAAGTCCTGCCCCTCCGAGACGTCCCCCATGCTGGGGTCTATTGAAAGCTGTGGATTTGACACAGGCTCTGCGGAGAGTAAAACCCCTATTAGACTTGCATCGACAATGTTTTTACATTGGTTCAAATGATTGTCATTATTAATGCATCCAACAAACCTATGACGTTGGTTGAATCGAATAGCTGCTGCACTGATCCCACCATGGGAGGATGGTTCTGACTGTTCCTTGCGTGGCATATAAAGTTGTTTAAGTCCACGCTGTTATAGATGGCTGGTGGGCTAAAGAGGGCTTGTTCTCCTGGCTTGCTCACCGACTTCTCTCCAATTACCTTTCCAAAGCCATGTAGGGTGTACTTGATGGGCAGAGTGCCAATGTCACTGTGACAGAGCAGCTGGAAGCGCTTTCCCAATACAAGCGGACCCCCCACCACGCTTAGCACGGGCTTTGAAACAAGAACTGGGGATAGAGATAATTAGCCACTTAGTCAATGCAACATAACAAACAAGATGCAGATGAACAGAAAAAAAAGTTTTTTGCTAGTTTAAGACACAATTATAATTGGATCTCCTAGCGCCTATGTTGCCCAAATAACAAGTACATGAACCCTCCTGAGCACCAATGGGCAACTTAGACTGAGCAATAAAGGAGATGTAGTCGGTTTTGTGTTGGCGTATTACCATCGATTGGTCTGAAGTCAGTGGTGCTGTAATTCACAGTTATTTTAAAGATGCATCATCAAGAGAGTTATGTGGCTACCCAGGCAGAGGCACAACAAATAGAGGGTCTGCTCATGTGCATAATGAAGCTCTGCCGAGACATGCTCTCTCCCCCCTGAAAAACTGTCTTCTATAAAGGTCCATAGAATTGTAATTTCACCACTCACCTTTTGCTTTAACAACAAGCGCTGGGCTCTCTTTTTCAAAATCTTCTGTGAGATAAGAACTCAGGGCTTTACAGGTGTAGTTGCCATTTCTACTCGCGTGTGCCACGGTGATGTACGTCTTTGAACTGGTGACGTTGACGTTATCTTTGTAGATGGTTAACACCATGGTGTTGTTGTTGATCCGCTCAGGAACGTAAACAGTGACAGAGCAGGTCAGTTTGAGGCGGTCACCCTCAAATATGTCAAGAGGCTCCACAGTCAGGCGTGGCTTTGAAAACAGCTCTGTTGGGGTCAGACAACAAGGATTAACCATGACACAATCTTTATACTGTACATGTTGTGTTTTAAACGTAAGATAAGAGGACATATTAGACATTTCATCCCAGATTTCCAGTACTTGCCTTTGACTGTGATTTGTTGATAGGTCTCTTTCTGCACATTGCCCCACTCTGCCTTACACACAAGCTCCCCTGAGTCGCCGTCTTTCGCTTTGAAACGGTGATTGAGGCTGACCAGGGCTTTCTTGAGGATCGTCCGGTCCCTCGTCAGGAACACGTTAACGTCTTGCAGTGAATTCACCACTTTGCAGACAACCTCTAAGACGTCCCCCTCATAGACGGTAGATGATGGCAGCACGTTCATGATCGGGGAAATCTGAAGTTCTGCAAGACACAGCTCAGAGTCAGTCAGTCACACACCGTTCCTCTGGCAATCTGAGCTTTTCTGGGTGATGTAACAACTCTCTTTTATCACCTGTGACTATCACTTGAATCTCAGTGCTGTGGTTGGAGCGTCTGGTCCAAGAAGCCAAATTGATCTCATAGTCGCAGTACAGGAAGTAGTCTCCGACGTTTCTCAGGACAAGCATGGTCTCTGATGTGTTACCTGTGGCTACGACCTGCTTCATCCTCTGAGGCTCCTCGTTTCCAAATCTCTGGAAAAAACGGAATATGAGGGACCCTTTCTCATCCGGAGCACTGCAGGTGGCTATGAAGTCATCACCCTTGTACAAGGTCTTCTTGCTCAGATACAGGACGGGGGTCTGCAGGCCTGGAGAGGAGAGGAGAACCCAGTAGGACAGTGGAAAGCAAAGCCATTACTCTACATACTGATACTGGCTCTTCAGATATAACAGTACACGTTCATAAGCTGCCTGGTATGATGAATGTATCAAAGCTGGATCTGCGAAAACCCTATATTGCCAAAGAGAGAGAAAAAGAAGTGTGGTTTTGAGTGTGATAAATGTTTGTGTGCTTTGCCACATTCATTACAACTAACTTATATTATTATTTTGAAACAATGATTCTAAGTAAATAAGGTTGTTTTGAGTCAAAAACAGAAAATTTAAAAGTCAACAGCTGTAACGCAACATTTCAGCAGAAAGTAACTTCTATCATGCTTTGTGAAAAATGATTTGCAGTAATATGAATTATTGGAATAACATACCACTGGTTTGGATAAACCAAGTAACCACACTAGACAAAAGCAATTATGACAAATAAAACTAATTAAAAGAAAATCATGTAATATATTGTGCCAAGTTGTCGACTCCAGCTTTACCTCTGACGTCGAGCTTTAGGCTGAAACTGCTTTTGTTCCTGTCTTTAACCGTGACCCGACATTCATAACTTCCAGAGTCGGCGGCCCTGGCCGGGTTGAGTTCGTACACGACTGTGTCTTCTGTGGTGATAGTGGAGTGGATGGGAACGTCGTCCAGTTTGAGCTGGAAAGTGTGCGTCAGGTTCGGGAGGTTTGAGCTACTGACGCTGACCCTGCAGCGGATGGTCACTGGTGTCCCGCTCTCAACTGTGTTGCTGGGTAGGACTGTGAGGCTGACGCCATTTATAATGTACACTGCAGGTTTCACACAGACACACAAACATGTTACAGAGAAATATTTTAACGTCTCCCTCATGGAAAATCAACACAAAAGACCGAAGCAGTAACACAATACAGAACTCGGGGTGTTATTTTTTGCACAATAAAGGCAAAGTGGCTCCCTTGCCCTCTATGTGCTGCACAGTAAGTAGGAGCTGCCAAAGGGAGGAAAGAGCTTCAACAAACAGCATCTGACCCTTTTCCTCCCCCAGGGAGCGCTGTGTTGATTTATCGCTCCTCTGCTCTCCCTCAGCAACAACAACACGGTGTAACCTGCCTCAACAGCCACCAAACAATCACTTAGTCAACATCCTCAAAGTGCCGCTGCTGGTTTGGGCGCCAGGCTCAGTGATGTGGAGTCACTGAGGCAGAGAATTCTCAGCCACTTTACGAAGAAATTATACGTAGACTGAGAAAGTGCATTCTTGACATTAGAAATATTGTACTTTTCTAAAATAATCTTACAATTAGCTATCTATTTTTCTTAGGGGAAAACATAGATATACCACCATGCCGCCCTTATTCTCTAGTCTTAATGCAACTGTTTCATCTGCATAAAACTGTGTAATAATGATAATTCACCAGGTTATGCACCTGACTTCGCACAAAGTGTATTTCTCAAAATGTTAATTTATTCATATAACACGTCATCATTCTCTATAACCACCTAGTTAGGAATTCCAGATTATTCTCGTAAGCAAAGAGTTTGAAAACTATTAAAGAAGCGAGTTGGGGCAATAGAAAGAAATACCCAGCTTCCGACAGGACCACTGAAAATAGCTTCAGTGAATCACATGAAAGACTTGAAATATCAAGGAGGTCAGGAGTGCGTAACACAACGTACATTTTCTTTATCAAAAACAACGACAAAAAGACAAACGTGTGAGGTATAAATAGCTTCTCGTCTAATACAGCGAGGAACATGGTAACCTCAAACTGTCTCAACACTGCAGGAACCCTGGCCCACATTTTTCCAAACAAGAAACAGATATAAAGATGTACAGTACGCAGTTATACTTACATCCCTGTCCTCTGGCCAACAGGGCTGTAATTGGAAAAAAAGGAGAAAACAAACAAACGTCAGGATCAGGAGATAAGTTGCGACTTAAGGAAAAAGCTGAAAGCAGCACAACGGTGGGTTCTTACACAGGTGCAGGAGGCCGGTGAGAAGCAGCAGCAGGTTGGGGGGTCTGGAGTCCATCCTGAGCGATGGTGGTTCACTGCAGAGGGACGATAAGACAGGGAGCAGCAAAGGGCAGCGAGAAGAACAGGGGAGGGCCGGAGGAAGTGAGAGGTGGAGTGTGAGGAAGACAAACTCTTTCAGTTTGTGTTGCAGTGCAGTGGGGCACGATGAGGGGGGACGGTCCTCGTCTTATCATACATACTCCTTGTGCTGCTTGACTGACCAGGAAATGGCTGCCACTTCCTTTATTAGTGTACGAGGGAGGAGACATTTCAACAGGGTTGCATTGGAGGCTTTTAGAAACATCCTATCCCCTCCTCACTTTTCTCTCAGCATGGATCCGGTCTGGAGGCTTTTTACATGATTTAACACCTAATGATGAATGACACACATCTACAGACACGTCTCTACATGTGGTTTTATCAGAGATTAGACTGTTGCTTTTGCAGCTGTAGATCCAAAACAACCAACACTGAGAATTATGCACCGACCTAAAGGCTGTTCTCTACCCACGAGCTCACCTCTTAAATTGTTAATATCATCTGCAGTTTTCTTTTTACTGGGCTGCAGGGATTCCAGCTGAGTAATGGTACAATCTCTTATCCGATATTAAGTGTAAAATCCAAACACACACTGTTTTGACAACACCACCATGCACCCCGTGTTTAATCCTCTCTCCGGCGCTTCGTATACCCTCTTGTAAAAACTGAGAGATGAAACTATGATGGAGCCTCTGAATCATTTATAGGCTACAAACTAAGATCTTAGCAGCTGCCAGACTTTAACTGCAGAGAGTGTAGTGATGATTTATAAATGATGTACACACACGGAAAAAGAAATCATCAAGTGTTTGGGAGATTTATGGAGAAATACACAACGTAGGGGAGAGTCAGATTGAATTATTGTGGTCTCAGTCCCTCCGAGTCGATGAGATTCAGACTTGTGACGTGACAGCGGACAGGTTATTCAAGCTTCTTACAAGAACTCAACTCAAGTGAGATCACAAAGAACAAGAGATGAAGAGCCCTGATCAGAAAGTGTCTCTATCTTTAATTCCCCCTGCGTGGGTGTGTTTGCTACACAGACGCTTGCATATTCGCTTTCACACAGCAAACAACCTTTGGACCGATGTGTGGTCTGTGTCACTTTGATATAGGAAATTGGAAAAGAAAGCACATAAAGGTCAAAGCAGTTCTGCAAAGAAATGTTAGGCAGAGTTAATAACATGATGTAATTCCCATATAATGTGGTTATTGTCGTAGCATTGAAGAGGTCACTCCTCCCTACCTACCTACCCACCCACCTACCTACATCTACCTGTATCGACTATAGCTGGTAATTTGAACTTTTCTTGTCACTGGTGCAGAAACTTTACTTTAGAAAAAGCTGGTTGCATTTGTATCTATTTGCAGTGCGCAGCATCCTGCAATCCTCAACGACAACCACTAAGAGGCGCTGAACCATCAAAAATAAAGGGAGTCCTTGAAAGACCCTCATGTTCTGCAGCTCCATCTGCATAGTTCATTTGTTCCACCTTCCACATACACATATTACACACTGTACACAGGTGTGGTGTGGCTTCTAGAGAGCTGTCCTGGAGGTGCTGCAGAGGTGACCTCCATTGAAGGCCATGCCAGTCCAGCATTAACCGTCCAATCTGACCTAACACTGCAAACCATGGATGTTTGCAGTCAGCATCAGGGCTGGTTCTGCTGAGGAGGTAAGAGGCTGTTTAGAGACAGTAAGGAGACTTTTTATAGATGCTTCTGCGGCTGCACGCTGCCTCAGCAGTCCACGTTGGATAGAGGCCCTCCTGAACATGCAGAAGGAAATAAAAAAATAGAGATGCTTGAAGAAAGCAGCGGACATCCTTTACACCTTCAGTGGAATAAGAGTATTGATCACAGATGCCATGCAGCGATGTGTGGGGGGATTTGGGGATATTGGAGGCATCCTTTGCAGTTTCAATAGGTGTAGTAAACATTTAATCACATCCAACACCTTTAATCGTAACTTCAACATAACTAAGTGTTATTGAGAGAAGAAGAAGAAGTTTTGCAAGAGATGACCGAGCAACAAACTCGGGAGGGTGTGCTGTGTGTATTGAGAAGTTAAGGTGAAGTTAACACTGTTTAACACTCAGTGCTAAACACCCAGGATCCTCTAGTGACATCAGCCTCTGCAGACAAATCTCGACCCGTGGTGTGTTAGCATGTGTCCAAAAATCATTTTCCTTATTGTTCATTTATGTGATAGTTCAACCTTCACTGTGCAAAATGATGGAGGTGAAAGGTTTGGAGGACTTTTCAGTTTCCTCTGCTGAAGGAAGAAATCTCTTTATCCGAGCCTCTCACCACTTTACTGCCTGAACCCAGTCTGGAGGTTTGTTGTGTGTGTCAGAGCCGGACAGTGGTTGATGAGGATGGTGCTTGTTTGCATGTGTTTACTGTATTTTCACAACTGTAACAAGTGTATTGCTCTGAAAGACGTGATCGATTGGTGGCCACGGTAAAGTACCATCGACACTGTTGGTTCTCGGTGGGCCCGGGTCAGAGTTGTGATTTATGTCCTCGCCCTGGGCTCTGTACAGCCGGCACTTCTCTCAGGCTGCCACACAGGTTGTGACTCCACTGGACTGTGAGTTAATCCCTATTTATCCACTGCAATGATACATCTAACGTTCAAAGTTTGGAGGATTATCAGTGCGGATGCTTCAAATACTGAGAGCATGCAGGAGCGATCTCCATTTGATTTATTGTGTTTATGAAATGTTTCTTATTGTGCATGTACTGCAAACAGATTGTTTTCAGCTAATTTCTTTTAATTTGACGACAAAGGTTCGTGCATCTCTCAGTGTTTTGTGTGTGTGAAAAGGTTTTAAATTTAAAACTGAACATAATTAACTGGGCTGCTGTTGTTCTGAATTAAGGACGTTCAATTGAAACACGTTAGACCGAAGAGGAAGAGAAAACGGAGGAATTAGTAAAAAAAAAAACAAAACAATCTAGACTTCTATGTTATTTAGGCCTATGGGGAATTTTGGTGGATAATAAAGCTTCACCATTGAACTGACACGAGTTGGGAAATGAGTTTCTGCTCGAACGCAAAAGATCTTCAGGGCCTAATAACAAGCAATCAGCTCAGGCTTTTGTAGAAAATCCAACAAGTACAATCACGCAATCGTGTTTTTTTTACAGGACACATATTGGAACAAATGGTTTAATACAACAAATCGGGGATAATTTACTGTGGGACAATGACAGAATGGTAAATGGTTTGTATTTATAGCGCTTTTCTGAGCTTGATGATCACTTAAAGCACTTTACAGTACAGCTTTGCCATTCACACACACATTCATACAGTGCATCTATTAGCAGCACTTTTTTCCTTCTATGAGGGGCCGCTCAGGGTTCAGCATCTTGTCCAAGGACACTTCGGCATTCAGATGGGGAAGACTGGGATCGAGCTGCCGACCTTCTGGTTGGAGGACAACCGCTCCCCTGCTCAGCCACAGCCGCCCACACAGAACCCGAGAGTAAAAAGAAATCCATCTGTAGCCACCCTCCATGCTCTACTCCCTGGAACAGGGAGCGTGCAGCCACTTGTTTCCCCAGGGAGCCTCTGCACCTAACGTCAGGGCCGGCTGACCCACGGCTGGGAACACTGCTGATGAGGGACAACATGGAGATGTGTCTGCCTGAGGCGCAACAGCGTGCAGGAGGCAGGGAGCGTGTTGCTACAAGGCAAAGCTTTGAGGCCAACTGCCCCACGCAACTTCGCACGGCCAACCGCAACGCCATCTTTCTTTTCAAGGGACATGATGATTCTGTATCTAAATAGCTTCTAATTCCCAATTTAGCTTCTTTCCTCTGCCTCATTTTTTGTTTGGATTTTCTTCCACATCATGATTTACATGTCATTTTCTTTTGGAGACTTTCTCTCACTTTCCCTGTCTCGCTCTCTCTGTCCTCCTTGCTCCACCCACCTCAATAATAAATGATCTGAGAGACTCGGCTGTGACAGGTGCCCCTGCATCGACTCTCTCAGGGTTACTGAGGAGAATCCAGACAATGCTGCCGCTCCTCCAGCAGCAGCAGCAGGTTTACAGTCAAGACAGTGAAGCAGAGGGGACATGGAGAAAAGACCCATGCTCATTGTTCCGTACTGCAGCGCATTAACACTGAGCTCTCACGGATGTATGCATCACGACACAGCTGGCCCTCAAGCATCCACTCGTTGCTCCTGGATACGGCACATGGCGTGCTGTATGTGGACAGCTCCATCTGAAACTCCACAAGGGGGCCGGTGCACTGAGAGGCCTGCTGTGGGCTCACTCTCCACAGAAACCTGGATCCGAGGACCCCTCTGCTGATTTGAGCGTGAGCCTAATACTTTTTCTCGACCCCCTTTTGTTGTCTGTTGATGTGCTCCGGTTAGATCCACCCTGCTGAAGTGTCCTTGAGCCCACACCACTCAGGGGTGTTTCTCCTGTTGCAGATTGCGATGAGAGGCGCAGAGCGAGGGGAGAGGATCCCGTCTGTGTGAATTTTAAAATCAATTATGCAGGCATCAGAGAACATAAACAGTAATTGCCCTGTAACTCCAACAGTTCTTATGAAACCACCTCTTTTTTCTCTCTCTCTCTCTCATAAAGGTTTCAAAGAGAGAGAGAGAGAGAAAGAGAGCGAGAGAGGGCCTTCGAGGCTGAGATGTGGCCCCATCGAAAAACACAGGTCGCACTAATTCTCCAGTTGCTGTTGAACCACTGCAGAGGAAGAGAATTTATAAAGATGACTCAAATCGAAAAAAACATAAATGGGGTGTTTTATGTTTCGTGTAGTATTTTGAAGGTCTCATCATCATCATTGCTCCACACGCACGTGATGTTTTCTGTCTGCCTCTGTTTCCTCTCTCCGGTTGAATACATGAATACATCGACTTCTCCACCTCAATCGAGTATAAATGTACATAAATTACCTTTTTTGCCTTTAACCACCATTACCAAGCAGAGCCAAATGCAAAACATACAACATTTCTGTCTGCATTATAATGAGATATCATGCAAATAAGTTAATCAGTTAGATACTCATCAACAAACAATGTGTTATGCAACAGATGGTCATTATAAATCTTTCACTTTTTGGGAGTGGAGATGTAAAGATGGTTTTTAAGATGGACGACATGACAGCTCCCCAAAAGTGAAGCCAAAGCGTCTCTATCGCCACCTGGTGGCTGGCTGCAGTAATAAAGTCATAAACCTATTCTACATGTTAGCAGATAAATATTTCTAAAAGAATCTTTCTCTCGTATTCTTAAGTTCTTTTGTCGATTTTGGTTTCAATTAGTTATTTGATGCGTGCGATTGGTCGGTGGTATTTGCTTGTACACCTGGATGAGATCTGATCCCATTATGACACAGAAAACCTTCACTTGCGCTCTAGCCCTTTACTGATCAAGATAAGAATGTGGGTTTCACACAAACAAGCCACATTCAACATTTAACAACTGGCCTCTCTGTGTTTAAAGTACCACAGTCAGAGCCAGAAGTTGGAGCGTCTTGTTTGGAACGCCACTTAGAACGAGATCAGAAAAGTGCAGACGAGGAGCCTCACGTAGCAGCAGTGAGCGTCGGCTGAAGGTAAGCTCTAAACAGCGTCCTCAGATGAGAGGCTCTCCAGAGAGAAGGGTCTCTTTTTGGGTTGCTGACACATCGAAGTCAAGAAGAGTCTGCAGCCGCGTTGACGGTGCTGCAACCTCTGAGGCGACACAACAAAGTGTTTGTACTGGTTAGATTGACGCTCTCAACACTCTTGTTGGGTTTGACCTGACGTTACGTGCTGCTCCCACCATGTCACAGCAGTGTCAGCCAGAGAAGCTATCGACCCCTGAGGGAGCAGGGCTGCTCCAGTTAATCAGGATAGCTCTGATTAAAGCAAGCATTTAACCCCAATGCTTTGCTTGGTTGAAACCCTGAGGTCCCATCACAGCGGAAGGGCATCTGGGAGAGGCCTGCACTCACGATCAATATGAGCATTATGTTCATTCACGGGATTAAGACAAAAGACCAGCTCCTCTGTGCAATCACACTCCGCCTCCGGCCCAGGACTCATTTAGAGTTATAGAAACTGTAAATGATGTGAGGGTAGAAAGAGACCCTGCTTCTTCACACCTGCCACCGAATGTCTGGTGACAGAGTCTTGAGTTTTCAGACATGAACTCTGGAAAAAATGTCCAGACAATTGAGTGTATTCTCCAGACTCTTCCTTTCACATATGAAGAACGCAGTAAGAGACTATCTGTCAGACACAGTCACAAAAACAGAAGCATTCAGGGAAAGGGTGGCGCCTGCGTGGAGCAGGAAGGAGGCAGGAGAGGACGTCAATTTCGCTGTGGAAATCACGTGTTTTTGTTTACATCACATCGACAGTGGCGTCAGTTCTCGACATCAAAAGCTCTCGACCTTCTTCAGTGTCTTCTCCGTGTATCGCTCCTCTTTTTCATGCTGAAGTATTTATAATTCTTTTTAAATTATTCACATCCATTGTGGGTTAAAAACATCATCACCAGCATCACTAGCTTGTTGTGAATTCTCCAGACATTATCCTACTGTATTCTCACGTGGACTCACTCGGACATTCTCCTAGAGGTGCACGGCCTGACATTTTGGCTCATTTCCACAGTAAATGTCAATAACAGCCTGTTGTAAAAAAAAATAAAAAAAAGAAATACCAGCACACAGGAGAGAATCAGTTGGAGGAAAGTATCTCCAAAGTAAAAGGGAAGTGGGGAGAAAGTCAATGACGGAACATTATACAACTCCAAACCTTTGCTGGCATTGGCCTTTATAATAGAACAACGAGTCTCATTTGGCAGGAATGCTAATTAGCTGAAGAAGTACAAAATCAATTAAAAATGGATGTTTTCGAGGCTCTGAGTCGCCTTTTGCCTCCTCTTGGCAAACAAGACTCTGAACAACTTGATCGGGAGTCTGTGTCACTGGGGCACAAATTGTAGAAAAACCTAATTTAACTGAGAGTGTGTATCTCATAATACAACAATCAAACTGTTGAAGATAAAACTTATTTTCTGCCACGAAAACCCGTCACAGACTCAGAAGTGACTGCAGGGGAGCAATTATCAACTCAATCCTCAAAGCAGAAGATAAAATTTGCCTTTTAAGATAAGATGAAAGATGCGTCGTGGTTTTCCCAGTGTTACTTTTTGTATAGAGCTGAGGGAGTCGTTGTACATACGGCAACGATAGACTGAATATGAAGATGGACGACATGACAGCTTCCAAAACCCTTGATTGCCCCCCTGGTGGCTGGCTGCAGTATATGTCATAAGTTCCACCTCCTCCATGTTAGTGGATGGGACATGGGAAGATAAAAAAAAAGAACGAAGATGCTTTCTGTCATTTTACATCATTCTTTTCACACTGATGTATGTAAGTAAAGTTTTCATGATGTGATTGTAGATTGCGTCAATGTTACATACGGTTGAAGAACAAAGCTGCAAAACCAAAAACATCCTTATGCTAAATGTTGTCCTCAGGCTACATACACTGCACATATCCACATGGGTGTGAAGTGCATGCACTGATCTGCATACATCAGAACGTCTGCATCCTGATAATCCATTGGTCAACACCGCATGGTGTATCGTCCTTTGTCTGTGAAATGAGTGCTTTGCATTGCAAGAGAGACTCGGCACGAACGCAATCTGATTTCATCTAAAAGTCATCTTTCTCCCCGGATACCTGTGATAAGATTATTTGTTTTATTTCATCATTTTTACTTCTTATTTCATCACCTGTATATAAAAGCGTAGAGTGGATGTGCTGTGTTCAAAATTCAGCTTCAATGTCAGGATACACACAGGCAGGGACACACACAGGCGCACACACACACACACAACACAAATATTCATACTCTATGTCCTAATTTGGTTTCTAATCAATACAAATATAACCTTTGATAAACACACAGAAAAAGGCTCAATTTGAATATCAAATGAATGTGACTGCAGAGCTTGAGGCCATTATCAATACTGACAAGTCTCAGTGGGAGAAAGGAATGAACGGAGGAGAGAAAAAGAAAGGATGGTTGAAGTGCAGAGAAACAACATGGAACTGCAGAACTTCACGAGGAGCGTGAGGAGACAGATCCCAGTGCTGAGAGGAGGTGGACATGGAAATGAGACACGCGGCTGCATCATGACTGGTCCGTGTGTTTGTGGAACCAGTATAAACGCTGCAAGAAAAGTGGCTAAATGTCGCTAGAGGACTTACCACACCAAGTAGCATGTTAATGACTTTATTGCATCATATTTACATCCTGCTTAGCGTCGGCCAGTTCCAGCTCTTTATCTGTTCCTCTGCTGCTCATACACAGTGTTTTAACAATGACACATTTCCAGTACAGATGTTCTCATTCATATGTTTTCCTGTTTTTGTTGTCGGACAATAGAACGCGTATGAAACAGCCGGTTGAAATGCTGACCACGAAGACGCAGTGCCTCTGCAGTGTTGGTATTCGGGGGGGGGGGGGGGGGGGGGGGGGGGGGGGGGGGACATGCTACGTTGGTTTTGAAACTTTATCCGTGAGTCAGATGTGACTTCATTGAGACATGTTGCATTCCATCCATTCACATCATCTCTGCAGGAAAAAAAAGAGAAAAAGGAAACGAGGTATGTGCAAAGTGACCTTGGAGCTGGTTTATTGTTTATCCAGACACGATTTGAAGAATGGCAGAGATTTTTTTTTTTCAGAAGAAGAAGAAGAAGAATGACTACAGAGGAAAAAAAATTGGACCAGAATATAATGAAACAGTAACTATAGCAACCACTCCGCTACTAATGAGGAGGCTGTCTGATGGCCGGCCCACCTTTGTCATTGAGCGACAGCGGGATGACAACATGGGAATGAATTCCTTTGATTTCAGCGATTAATAGGACCAACGAATGGTATAACATGAACCTGTGTGATGCTGCATGGAGCCCACTGAAAAGATGAAGAGGGGGGGGGGATCACTGTGCATCACAGTGAT